>CAUYPK010112486.1:0-45577 GCA_963574355.1 Loris lydekkerianus
ATGTCTCAACACAATAACTCTGAAATTGCCAGGAAGGCTATGTTAACCAGTGTGATATAAACGTGTCAACCGGTCTGTGAAACTAGTGTATGATGCCCCATGATCATACCAATGTACATAGCTATGATTTAATTAAAAAAACAAAAAACAAAAAACAAAGTAATCTTCACTTTTCCCCTTTGTACTTCCTACAAATAATCATAAGTCTGCTTTAGCTTTTAATTTTATCTGATTAGCTGTATGTGATTCACATAGTTTGGTTTAATAGATAGATCTATTTCTATTGTATCACTTCCTAACTTAAGTCAGTGTAACCATTTGCCCTGATTAACATCATATCCTCAAGATAAAATCCAAGCCTATCTAGATCATTTGGTTACTTTTTAAAAGCTCCCTTGCTATATATTATGTTAGCTATTATACTTAATTATAATTAACTTACAAAAATCAAGTTTTGTTTATACAGATCTTTCCATTTCTAGTTACTTTAACATCCAAATAAAGCAACACAAGTTTATTTCAAGAAATGATAAAATAACTTAGCAGGACAATAGGAATAAGATTTTGAGTTAATGGATTTTTTTTTTTTTTAAACTGGGATTCGCTGAGGGTGCAAGATGGGTCACACACTGAGACCCACCATCTTCCCTCCTTCCCTCTCTCTGTTAATGGATTTTTAAAGATGATTATTTGAGAACACTTGTCTTGATTTATCCCTCACTGTATTTTCCAAATATTCAATGTTCAAATATACCAAATATGTCTTTTTTTTTTTTTTAATACCCTTTACCATATTTATGTCTTCATACATTGTTAATGAAGATTTTTTCCTGTGCTTAGAATATCCTCATATTATTTTTGGTTTGTTCATTTATTAATAGATTTAACTTATTCTTTTGGGCCCAACTGAAATGTTATGCTGTCCCCTCACCCCATGCAGAATAAATCATTGTCCTGTCTGCCTTCTAGCAGCATCTTGTTTATAATTTCATTTTAGCTTGCCCTTTATTTTTCCTCCTATTATTTATTTTCATATCCAGCTCCATTAGGCTGTATGCTTTCTGAGCATAGGGATTATGTAAGTATTTCTTCTGACACTTTCTCTTTCCCAAAATTTGAGTATTGACAGTGTCTTTTGTAATTTTCCAATAAGGCACACTGGTCTTGCATCTTCCTATTTTGACTCAAATATTTATAGTTTCTAAATGTATATAGTCTTTTCAATAATTGTTTTAAACTATATTATCCACATTTACAAATATGTAAATTTCTATGTATTAATGCTTATTAAGCAGCAATTAAAGAATATAAAAATAGAAAAAGAAATGCCCTTTTGTAGTAATAGCATATAAAATTTAAAACTTAATTTCTAATTTGCTCAGTTGACTCAATATGAACTATGCATTGCCTGTCAAGATAAATTAAGTAATACATGTATTGTCATTTTAAAAGAACTTTATAAAAATAGTAAGACAGGTGCGTTCTTCATAAGATTACCACTATCACTCTATTCTTTAACAGATTATTTTAAACAATGAATGACTTTTAAATCCTAAACATTATAAAAACAATAAGGGTTTCAACTATATTTTGTACACATTTAATAAATGTCAGACTACACTATATATATATATATATATATATATATATATATATATATATATATATATATAATCTTGCTTTAAATTCTATAAAATATCCTTAGATAGGCAAGCAATACATGTATTTTGGAAACTGGTCCTTTAAGATCTCTATAGACGAGGGACTATCTTTTCTCAGAAATAATTTTAAATGTAAGACTGTAAATGATAACTTTTTTTTTCTACATCTAAAAGTTATTCTTTAAAATTCTTTTATTTGTTTTCTACTTTTTATTTTATTTTCTTTTTATTGCTTGGGATTCATTGAAGGTACAAAGAATTAGGTTACACTGATTGCGATTATTAGGTTAAATCCTTCTTGTAATTGTGTCTGCCCCTAAGTGACCCCCCTGCCCCTCTCTCCTCCCCTTTCCCTGATCCTTCATTCCCCTACCCCCCACCTTGTATTAGATCATCTACTGCCTTCATATTAGAATTGAGTACATTAAATTCTTGCTTCTCCATTCCTATGATGCTTTACTAAGAAGAATGTGTTCCACCTCCATCCAGAGTAATACAAAAAATGTAAAGTCTCCATCTTTTTAACGGCTGAATAGTATTCCATGGTGTACATACACCACAGCTTATTAATCCACTCCTGGGTTGGTGGGTATTTAGGTTGTTTCCACATTTTGGAGATTGTAAATTGAACTGTGATTAACAGTCTAGTGAAAACGACCTTCTGATAAAATAATCTTTTTTTTTCCTACTGAGTAGATGCCTAATAATGGGACTGCAGGATCAAATGGACTGTCTAATTTGTGTTATTTGAGGATTCCCCATACTTCCTTCCAAAAAGGTTGTACTAGTTTACAGTCCCACCAGCAGTGTAAAAGTGTTCCCTTCTCTACACATCTATGCCAGCATCTGCAGCTTTGATACTTTGTGATGTGGACTATTCTCACTGGAGTTAGGTGATATCTCAGGGTAGCTATGATTTGCATTTATCTGATGATCAGGAATGAACATTTTTTCAAATGTTTGTTAGCCATTCGTCTGTCTTCATCAGAGGAGGTTCTGTTCATATCTCTTGCCCAGAAGTAGATGGGATTGTTAGCTCTTTTTCTGTTGATTAATTTGATATAACTATAGATTCTAGTTATTAATGCCTGGTGAGAATGATACCCTGAAAATATCTTTTCCCATTCTGAAAGTTGTCTTTTTGCTTTACTCATTGTGTACTTAGCTGTGCAGAAGTTTTTCAGCTTAATTAAGTCCCATTTGTGAATTTTTGTTGTTGTTGCAATGGCTGCCAAAGTCTTTTGTCATAAAATCTTTCCCCAGTCCAACATTCTCAAGAGCTTTCCCCGTACTTTCTTCTAAGATTTTTATCATTTTGTGTCTTAGATTTAAGTCTCTTATCCATCTTGAGTCAATTTTTGTAAGGGGTGAAAGGAGAGGGTCCAGTGTCAGTCTTTTACATGGGGTTCTCCAGTTCTGCCAGCACTATATGCTGAATAGGGATTCTTTTTCTCACCGTATGCTTTTGTTCGGTTTATCAAAGGTCAGATGCAAGTAGAGACTGGTTTCATCTCTTGGTTTTCTATTCTGTTCCATAAGTCTATATATCTATTTTTGGTGCCAATACTATGCTGTTTTGATTACTGTGGACTTATAGCCTTAAGTTCAGTAGGGTGATGCTTCTGGCTCTGTTTTTATTACTAAGAATAACCTTATCTCTATGGGGTTTCTTCTAGTTCCATACAAAATGAAGTATTATTTTTCCCAGTTCTTCACAATATGATGTTGGTATTTTAATGGGGATTGCATTGAATCTGTACATTGCTTTGGGTAGAATAGACATTTTGACAATGTTGATTCTTCCCAGCCAAGAGCATGGTATGTTCTTCCATTTGTTAATGTCTTCTGAAATTTCTTTTCTTAGGGTTTCATAATTCTCTTTGAAAAGATCTTTCACGTCTTTTGTTAGGTATATTCCTAAGTATTTCATTTTCTTTGAAGCTACTGTGAAAGGAACTGTGTCCTTGATTTGCTTCCCAATTTTGCAATTACTGGCATACATAAAGGCTACTGATTAGTATATATTGATTTTATACCCTGAGATGTTACACTATTTCCTGATGACTTCCAGGAGTTTTGTGGTTGAATCTCTGGGGTTTTCTACATCTAAGATCATATCATCAGCAAAGAGGGAGAGTTTGACCGCCTCTGCCCCCATTTGGATGTCCTTTATATCCTTCTCTTGCCTGTTTTCATTGGCTAGAACTTCCAGAACTATGTTAAATAGTAGTGGGTATAGCGGACATCCTTGCCTGGTTCCAGTTCTAGGTGGAAAAACGTTCAGTTTTACACCATTCAGTACGGATTAGACCTGCAGAAAAAAGAATCTCCATGGTAGAGGATAAAGCTTGTGAGCTAACTCAGAAATTAAAGAGACAGGAAAAAAAAAGAGAGAGAAAGCAGAACATTCACTGACAGAAGTATGGGACTTCATGAAGTGTTCATACAAACAAGTTATAGGTTTCCCAGAAGGGGAAGAAGAACGCCCCAGAGGAATGGAACCCATACTAGAGGATATCATAAATGAAAATTTTCTAAATATCACCAAGGATTCTGATACATTTCTTTCAGAGGGATATTGGATCCCAGGTTGTCTCAACTCAAATAAGAGTTTCTCCAAGACATGTTGTCATGAACTTGTCCAAAGTTAAGACAAAAAGAGAAGATTCTGCAAGCTGCCAGGAGTTAAGTGCCAATTGACCTACAGGGATAAATCCATCAGGGTGACTGCAGACTTCTCAAATGAAATTTTTCAAGCCACAATAGTTATCTACCTTTAATCAATTTATACAAAACAATTTTCAGCCCATAATTCCATATCCTGCTAAGCTAAGCTTTAAAATTGATAGAGAAATCAAATCATTTACTGATATGCAAACATTGAGGAAGTTTTCCATAATAAGACTAGCTCTACAGGGGTGGCCACCTGTGGCTCAGTGAGTAGGGGGCTGGCCCCATATACTGAGGGTGGCAGGTTCAAATTTGGCTGTGGCCAAAATGCAACAAAAAAATAGCCGGACCTTGTGGCAGGTGCCTGTAGTCTCAGCTACTTAGGAGGCTGAGGCAAAAGAATCACCTAAGCCCACAGTTTGAGGTTGCTGTGAGCTGTGGGATACCATGACACTTTACTGAGGGTGATAAAGTGAAACTCTATCTCTCAAAAAAAAAAAAAAAAAAAAAAAAAGAAGCTCTACAGAAAATACTTCAACCTGTTCTACACACTGACCATCACAATGGACCACTAGCAAAGTAAACACCCAGAAACTAAAGAATAAAACAGCTTCTACAATGATACAGAAGATAAAACTAAGCAATGTACTTGCACAAAATAAGATGAATAGAACTCCACCATTCTTATCAATTATCTCAAAAAATGTCAATGGCTTGAACTCCCCACTGAAGAGGCATAGGCTGACTGATTGGTTAAAAAAAGACTAGCCATCAATTTGCTGTCTGAAGGAAACACACCTAGCCTGAAAGGACAAAGTAAAACTCAGAGTTAAGGGATGGAAGACAATTTTCAGACAAATGGAAATTGGAAGAAAAGTGGGAATGCAATCTTATTTTCAGATACAACTAGATTTAAAGCGACTAAGCTCAAAAAAGACAAAGATGGACACTTTGAATACAAAAAGAAGACATTTCAATTCTAAATATTTATGCAGCCAACTTAAATGTGCCCAGATTCCTGAAACAGGACTTAATTAGTCTGAACAATATGATATCCCATAACATCATAAAAACAGGGGACTTTAACACTCCTCTTACAGAGCTGGACAGATCCTCTAAGCAGAAACTAAACAAAGATACAAGGTACTTAAATGTGACCCGAGAACAACTGTGCTTAACAGATATAGGCAGAACACACCTTCCCAAAGTTAAAGGATACACGTTCTTTTCATTGGCCCACGGAACATTCTCCAAAAATATATACTAGGATACAAATCAACCTCAACAAAATCAAAAGAATTGAAATTTTATCTTGTATGTTCACAGGGACAATAAAGGTGAAACTCAACTCCAGAAAAAATTGTCACCCCCACACAAAGGCATGGAAACTAAACAACCTTATGCTGAATAACGGTTGGGTCAAGGAAGAGATTAAAAAAAGGAAATAATGAACTTCTTTGAGCATAACAACAATGAAGACACAAACTAACAAGACTTGTGGGACACTGCAAATGCGGTTGTAAGAGGGAAATTTATTGCATTAGATGCCCACATCTGAAAAACATGAAGAGAGCACATCAATAACCTAATGAATCATCTTAAAGAAATAGAAAAGGAAGAGCAATCCAATCCCAAACCTAGCAGAAGAAAAGAAATAACCAAAATTAAATCAGAAATAAATAAAACTGAAAATAAAAGATTCAGAAAATTAATAAACAAAAAGTTGATTCTTTGAAAAGATAAGTAAAATCGAAAAACAATTAGCCAGATTAACCAGAAATAGAAAAGTAAAATCTTTAAGAACCTCAATCAGAAATGAAAAGGGGGAAATAACAGATATAATAAAGAGACACAAGAGATTATCTGACTACTACCAAAAACTCTATGCCCAGAAATTTGACAATGTGGAGGAAATGGACCAATACCTGGAATCATACCATCTCCCTAGACTTAACCAGAAAGAAATAGATCTCTTGAAGAGACCAGTATCAAGCACTGAGATTGCAGAAACAATAAAAAACCTTCTACCAAAAAAAAAAAAAGCCACGACCAGATGGCTTCACATCAGAATTCTATCGCACCTTCAAAAATGAGCTTATACCTATACTGCAGAACCTATTCCATAACATTGAGAAGGACAGAACCTTCTCCAATAGGTTCTGTGAAGCAAACACCATCTTGATCTCCAAACCAGGAAAGGACCTAACTAAAAAAGGAGAACTACAGACCAATTTCACTAATGAATATCAATGCAAAAATACTCAACAAAATATTAGCTAATAGATTGCAGCTACCTATTAAAATAATTATACATCACAATCAAGTAGGCTTCATCCAAGGGATGCAAGGTTGGTTTAACATATGCAAATGCATAAATGTAATACACTATATCAACAGGAGCAAAAAGATTATATGATCCTCTCAATAGAAGCAGAAAAAGCATTTGACAATATTCAGCATCCTTTTCTAACACAAACACTTAATAAAATAGGCATAGGTGGCACATTTCTTAAGCTGATTAAAGCCATCTATGACAAAGCCACAGCTAAAATTCCTTTATTTGTAACTGCCACATGGCAAAGGTGCTTCAAGTGCCTTATGGGTTATTTACATTTTAGTATCATCTACTCTATCTAGTCAAATGTTTCCAATGTAACGTCACAGAGAATCTGTATTTCCTTTCTCCACATGTTGAGTTAAGGGGATTCTGCTGTCCCAGTCTCACCAGGTATGCCATCCTTACCTTATAGATCTAATCTCAACCTTTCCTCCAGTTCTATCCCACTACCCACGAAGTCTCTCTACCCCTCCAAATTTTGAAAACTAAAAAATGAAAATCAATTTCTTAACCCTATACATCTCTATTTCACTCTAATCTCTCTTAGTCTCTATTATTAAGAATTTCCATAAAGAATACTATAAATTCAGTCACTTCTTCATGTTTCTTTTTATTTAATGCAATTAGTATTTATCACCATCATTATAACATTTTTCTCACCTCTTTTCAGTCATCTTCTCTGTATCTTCTTTATCTGCCTGCCCTTAGATAATGATTATCCTGAGTTCCACTCTCTGTATTTTCACTCACTACCTCTGATTTCCTTACACATATAGTTGTCCCTCAAGACCTACAGAAAGACTGGTTTCAGAACCAGTGGACAACAAAATCTGTAGATGCTCTAGCCCCTTCTATAAAATGGCACACTATTTGCATGTAACCTATGTACTATGCGCTTTATTTAAATCATCCTTAGGTCACATATAATATATACAATGGAAAAGTTATGTAAGTAGTTGTTATACTATATTGATTTTTAATTTGCATTTTTGATTGTTGCTTTTTATTGATATTTTTCCTGGCTATTTTAGATCCAAAGTTGGTTGACTCCATGGATGCAAAAACCACAGATAAGGAGGGCCAACTGCATATACAAATGCTTGAGATCTCTAATTGATCATTCCTGAGATATCTCAACTCAACTAAGCACTTCTTACATTATTCTCTAATATTACTATGTATTTTGGTTTTTTATCTCTTTTTATTTCTTATTGTTGATACTAAAATTTATCAAATTACACAGTAATGACTAGAGAGTCACTCTAGAATCTTCTGTTTCCCTCAGCAAGACCTACATTTAAGCAATCAGAAATTCTATTTATTACCTAAATTTCTTGACCATTTCATACCCTTATGACCACTGTTTAGCTCAGGATTTTACCATCTCTCTCGGATTACTCTAGATAGCTTCTCTTCCCCTAAGTGATTTCCATGCTCTGGTTTCAATTTCTCAAATCCATTCTTTATGTTACTGTTATAATTAACTTACTGAAAATAAATCAGATAGTAACTTCTACTTTCTTGGTTAAAACTCCTAATTGGCTCTTAAGTCACTTTCCAACTTAGGATCTGATTCCTAACTCTACAATCTCATTTCCTCTCTCCCTCACCTCTCTATCCCCATAATTAAAAAAATAGAACAAAGTAAAGTCTTAAATTCTCTTGAACATACACTTATGAAAATTAAGATAATTTTATTTATTGTTTGCACTTTTGTTCTCTACCTAAAACAGACTTCCCTTGATGGATGTAGCATATAAACTCTCCCTTTAACTCTTCCTTAAATGCAGCTCTGCTATCTCTTTTCTTAAACCTTTCCTTTGTGATAACCACTCCACATGGTATTCCTTTAAAATCACCTTAAGAACTAACAGAATGTATGAAAAACGATTCTCTAAAAACACACAGAGCTTAAGAGCACAGAATCACATGATTTTTGTCCAAATACTCATAAAATAGTTAACAAAGTGCCTAGAACACAAGTGTATGTTCTTAAAAGTTAATTGCGCTCTCAATTAACACTATTATTATTAACTGAAGGGACTTGGACTTAGACTTAGAACTAAAAGTTGTTTTAGAACATAGGTATTTCTAGTCCTGGTACTAGAAATTGTAGATTCCTCCAAACTCTTGAATTTAAAAAAAAAAAAAAAACATTTAAGAGTGATTTCTCATTATATTAGTAAATGTAATAAATAATAAAAATCCTTTGTTACGTCATAGGTAACTGACCTGTAGTAGCTCTTTCCCTGATGGAAATCATCTCATCACTACATCACTAAAATTGTAGTGAAGAAATTTTGCAATTTCTACTTGCTAAAAATTTCTTTGTTCTTACATTTTAAAACAAAGGTATCAATGATTAACACAAAAAATGACACAACAACTCTTCTCTTGCAGAGTTATTAATTTTGAGACAACTGATAAAAGTTTCTTCACCTTCAGGGGCATCTGCGTCACATCTCTTTGGCACAGGAAGGGTTGAATTGCCTCTGTGGTCATCAGAAGTTATATTGCTCTGAAAGAAGAAAATACAGTTAAAAATGTAAACATTAACAAATACTCTTGTAATCACATATGAATCTTATACTGTTTTCCATTAACTACACCTAATATTCTAAATAAATTTTTGGCAAACTTGCAATTAGAAGAAAAAGAATTATGGTACGTTTCACTTCAGGGCTTTTTGTAACAATCCTTCAGGTTCTGTGTTGAATAACTGGATTTTCTCCCAGAACAAACAAATCCCATTTCTAGTCCAAATATGATGTCCAAAAAGGAAAAAGTGTACTTATTTTTAGATGGTAGAACAAGAAAGAATTATCTTTTGTCCATGCAAAAGCATAATCTTCCTTTATTCATTCACAGAAGAATGACCTTGTGAGCTAGGTGCAGGGCATGAGGCAGAAAGAATAAAACTTGTAAGAAGTAAGAAATATGGTTCAGATGATCTTCCACTGTAGTTGCCCAAACTCGGGACATTCAAGTACCGTCACCATGATCTGGGCCTTATCTGTTCAACCAACTTTATTACTTAATATTTTTCAATGAACTAGTTTTTTAACATTTAGGAACAGTATAAACAATACTGATTGAGGGTTTGATTTTGTTACATTTTTGTTTCAAATTACATGTTAAAGTAAAAGAAGACTGGAGAAAGCACAGTATAAAAAATGAAGGATCTGGAAGATTGGATTAATAACAAAAAACTTCATCTAAGTGATGCTCAAACGAGGCCCTGAAACATGGATATGATTTGAATTGTTAAGAAGTAGAGCATGACGTATTTTAGGAAAAGGAAACAAACTAAATAAATGTTGAATCAGATATGGTCAAAAGATTTTAAATTGCCAGAAAATCCAAACTTAACTGTCCTATTAAAACTAAAAACCACAGCTGGTTTTTGAGGGATCAACATCATTAAGAAATCAGTAGAATTAATATGAGATACCTGTCACATTCCAAGAAAGCCCCGTGATCCACAGATATTCACAAAGCTTCTCCTGTGGGATTCATGGTATTAATGGAGAGATGATGCACTGAGGCTTACCAAAACTTTTTTGGGAGCCATATGATTAAAATTACCTGAAACATTACTTTAGAGCCATGGTCCCCAATCTTTTTGGCACCATTAGATTCTCATAAGGAGCGTGCAACCCTTGCAAGAGCAGTTTTCAGTAGGGTTCCTGCTCATGTGAAAGTCTTACATCACTGTTATCTGACAGGAGGCTGAGCCCAGTGGTGAAGCGAGCAATGGCAGCAGCTGTACATACAGATGAACTTCACTTGTTTTCCTGCTGTTCCCCTGCTGCTCAGCATCCTGGGTCCTAACCGGCCATGGACTACTACTAGTCCACAGCCTGGGGTTTGGGGACTGCAGCTTTAGGGGAAGTATTATGAGTTCTAATAGAGCACTAAGATAAAGCTTAGAAGCTAAGCACCCTGAGATTCATTTAAAGAGGTAGTATTACAAAACCCTGTATGTAATTTAAAAAAAAAAAAAAAAAGTATAAATATGCTCGAATGTGGAATGAAAAAACCAGTTTTAGGAATATAATATGTAATCTGGTAAGCCAATATTTTACAGCATCCATTATAACTAAAATTTGTTTTTAAATATCACTGTCTTTAAACTATCACAATAATCAAGTTTAAAATGTTACACTTACCTCTCTCAGGTAATTTTGGCTTCCATACATAACATACTGGGGAGCAAGACTATAAATCATGTAGCTCGTGTGAAGGACAATAAGTAGAAGAATCATGCAGAGAAACAAGAGTGCTTGGGGCCTAGTTCGACCTCTTCTGATTTTATATAACTGGAAAGAAAAAAGACAGAAAACTTCAGCAATATATTTTATTTGTAAAGCTTTGAGTCCTATTCTTGTGTTACAAGCAATGATTTATACAGTTCAATCAACCATTTCTTTACTCCCCAATATTGAGAATTCTTAATCCTTTCAAATAATTATAAAAGCGATAAATTCTTTCTCTATACAGCTTTTAGAATTAGCTTTATGTTTATTTTAAAATAATGGTAAAGCATTTATCCTGGCAAAGGAGCCTACAAGAGACTAATTAAAAACCCAGGAGCTAAAGAATATGCTAATATTCATGTTCTGTTTTCAGATAAACCTTCTAAACTTACTGTGTAATGGCATCTATTAGAAGTCTCGAGCTAACTGTGAACTACCTCTATTTTTACCTAAAGATTAAAAGTATGAGTTTAAACTGTAAGTATTAGTAATATAGTTACGGTTTTATATACTGTAATAATATGGCATTAGATCGGTCATGTTTATAAATATGTTTCTATGAAATATAATACTCATGCTATCCTCATATACTCCACTATAAAATTCAGTTTATGATAATTTATGGTAATCTACCTACAGATGTTTTCATATGTAGCAATACTAAAGGGAAATTAAAACACATGATAACAGAAATACAAGGAACCAGGTGACTTGCTTCAATTCAATACACGTAGTAGAGCATAATACCTTTATTTTAGCAACTCAGGCATCGCGTCCCTGATTCATTATTATAGCACAGTATAGAATAATAGACTCCAATTCTAGATGTGATGATAATAAGATCACTTAAATATTTATATTTCCCCAGATTCTTCACAGCTAAGAGTGGCCATGAGATAAAATATTAGTCATTTAGGGGAAAGCAGAGTTTGCTAGGCATTTCTGGGTCTGCTTTCCTTCCTCCTACCTACCGCTTTCCTTACAGAACATGGCAGGATAAATGAAGCTGCAGCAGTGAGACTGTGATCATGAGGGAAATACCCAAACACCCGAAGAGATCTTGGAACTGACACTTTTGATGTACTGAAGCAATACTAGATTTTTTTCCCCCATAGCAAGAAGTCTTGCATTAGTACAAGTGGGTTTTCTTCTACTCACAGCTGGAAGCAATGCTTATCTGATACAGCTTCACTTTAAAATTCTTATCTCAAAAGAAGAAGAAAATAACAAGTCACACAATAATCTTTAACTCCTACACAGGGTGGACCATCCTTTGAGCTGTAGTGTGCCCACTGTATTTCATTCAATGTGCTTCCATGAAGCCAAACACTAAGGAAAATCTGTAACTTCTGCCCCTGGGTTCCTAACTGTGGCACTGCTGATGGGGAGGGGGAGTCTCTGTTCTGTGTGCTAGGCCATGTTTTGCAGCATCTCTTGCTCATATCATTAGATGCTAATAGTAGCACCTTCTATTTATAACAACTAAAAATGTCTGCAGATATTATCAAATGTCTTACTTTGGGACAAAACTGCCCCTGTTTAAGAACCACTTATGTAGACAAAAAGCATTTTTATGTTCACGTGAAATGAAAAAGCTATTATTTTCCTCACACTTAGTATAAAGATACTCATAACTTCTATATTCTAAATATGATTTGCAACAATGGAGATTATGCACAAAATGAAGAGAAAAAAATCCAATTATATTGTACAGCATACTTACTCTAATCCAAAAAAACCATATGCCAATATTTCGAATTCCCGCCATTGAAGTAAAAATAAAGTACATAATAATAACTGTTATAAGAATATAATCCAGGGGAAAAACCTAGAAAAAGATTAAATTAAATTTAACATACAAATTATACGGGCTCTAAAAGTTACATAACATTAACTGAAAACATTACTCACATTTGACAAATGTTAATAATAACTATAATTTAGATTAGACTACTGTGATAATACAAAAAAAAATCTTCACAAAACCAAACTAATATCGAACTATTATCAAATTATTTAGTAACATTATCCTTAAAAATAATCCTAAAATAAATTAAACTAAAAATTACATTTATATATATAAAATACTTTCTTAAAAATTAAAAACAAAAAATTATTTGAAAAAGTTCACCTATTATTATATAATGTATTCCAAATCAAATAATGTCTAAAAATCCAGTAATATATCAATATAATAACCTTTAAAGCAACATGTCAAAGTAGAAATTATATGTAAATAAGAAGTTAAGTTAGCAAAGGGCACAAACATATATCAAAGTATTAATAGGCTTTCAGTATAATAACTTTATGTGGAACAGAATGTTTGCTAGAGTACAGAATGACTGATGTCTTACTTACTGTTTGCAGTAAAGGCAAAAGCATATTAAGTGGATTACTCAAGTTAGCTCCAAAAATTATAAAACCAGAATCTATTCCAGCTGAATGAAGAACTTTATCTAAACTGAGATAAAAAAGAATATAAAGAGCAAAATTTATGTTATACTATCACACTTTTAATTTTAAAAGAATGGCATCATAACTTAAACATGTAAATTCATTTGAATTAAGGAAACCATGGATAACAAATTAAACCTCACATATCTCACAGGTATTATTCAATTGATAGAAAATAAAGAAAGACTGTATTACTGGACTTGTTAGCCATTCTTTGAGTTAATGCTGTAGAACACTTCAAATGAAATAGCTATTTAAGAAAAATAGACTACATTAATGGAATCTAGCACCAAAAACGTATAAATAGGATTTGTATAAGTGCTTTAGAAAATGTGTCTATTATACTTACTTTGACAAGAAGAGAGAAATTACAAACAGCAATGCAACTAAGATGAAAAATATTCCCCAAACGATCTAAAAGCAAAAATATACTTGTTAATATTATAGTTATAGTTCTAAAAGTTAGTGCTTCCACAAAACCATTACATTATGAGCTGTTAGAACATAATTATTTAACTAAAATGATCCATGATAAATCTTAACTTAGTATACATTTAATTTTGTAGTTGTACCTGAATTTTTATTATGAGACTATTTGAGAACATCTCCACAAATAAGGATACAAATGAAATTTTGTTAGATTAAATACAAAGTTTTTATTCTATTGCACTCAAATATAAACTTTAACAGTAACTGAAAAGGACATGAAAACTACCACACGTACAAACGAAACAAAAGCATGAGACCCACTTACATTACGCTATAGTTAAAATAGGGAATTTGGAACATTTTTCTGGAGAAGCAATTTCTCTCTCTCTCATACACACAGAGAAATCTTATCACAACCCAAAAAAGTCTATACAAGTGATACTATTCTTGAAACAAAGTACAAACAGCCCCCAAAAATGTCATGTAAAACAATGTTTCTGTACAAAACTGTGCTAAGCATTAAAAGTAGTGAAACACATTTCTTCCTACTTTATGAACTTTATATTAGGGATGGTAGAAAAAGAGTAAAAAAATAGTTGTATCGGGTTTCTAATGAATAGATTCAAAATATAAAAGAAGTTAAATCTGTGTTAACAAAAACCTAGGCTCTTTCCTTCCCTGAGATTGTCCCCAAGATCCAGAGACAACTGAATTAAAGAGTTAGCAAAGCCAGAGCAAAACAGGGGAGTCCTATTAAGTGTTTTGGGTTCCTTCTTTGAGCAAAATTGACAAAAAGAGATGAATAAAATCAT
Organism: Loris lydekkerianus; assembly: GCA_963574355.1. Lineage (NCBI taxonomy): Eukaryota > Metazoa > Chordata > Mammalia > Primates > Lorisidae > Loris > Loris lydekkerianus. The sequence goes on from CAUYPK010112486.1 coordinate 14,621, forward strand.
GAATGCTAGGGAGATTTTTCATCTCATTTTACATGATTGCTGAAGTAAATTCTAGAATTCCAAGGAGATAAAAGAAATAAAAATAAAAACACATCAACCTACTTAGCATATAAAGATCATTTTTGGAAGTACTTTTAGACCTGTGATCTGGAGAGTTCTTCGGTTCTTAGAGAGTATCTTCAGGAATCATCGGGAAGAAGAGTGTCCGCAACAAAACGGGACTAAGAAGGCTATAGTCAAGTTTTGAAACACAGTAACACTGCATGTATCTTTTTCACATCAGGATTTCAGAGAATAATTCATAACTTAAAAAGTGTTTCATTGCTAAAGAACTTTAAAGTGACTGCTTTACACTAACAAATGTGCATTAGTAGAGGGCATAACACGTTATTTTTCTACAAGATTCAGGCACCTATACTGATATCTAGGTGGACTGGAAGGCAGTATCATTATACATGGGTGACTATGAAAGTTTTGAGACAGACTGTGTCATGGTCTATTATCTCACTCCCAAGAAGCACAGTCACCAGCTTCTTTTCTGATTCACCCATGCAAGTTTCACCTTGCTAGGCTTATCAGTGTTGCTAGTTCATTTGTTTGTTTGCGCAGATTTTATGTTTCTTGATATTTATGTATCTCAAAACTTTCATAATGACCCATGTATGATGGATCCACAAGTAAAAGATATTGCTTCCCAATAGTTTGTTAACGATGAACAGCTTAACTGCCAGAGGCCATCCAGAGGAATAGGAACATGACATAGTAAAAGCATTTGAAGTTGAGATTTCCTTCCTTTAATGTCCATTTTTTTGGGGGAAAAAAAGTTGTTAAAAAATGGTCCTTAGCTACTTTTCAAATCCGTTGGGATGAATGACCCAGAGTTAGACTGTTTAAGTCAGTGACTTAACAGAACACTCTGAATAAATGTGAAAAAAATAAATATTTCATAAAGACAAAAAAAAAAAAAAAAACTATACAGATTTAAAAATAAGATCTTCAATTAGCACTTATAGAATAATGTTAATGATAAGCACATTGAGTTGACCTAAATACCATATAGTTTAGCTATGCCAATTAAATTAAATTAATCAATTAATTTATTTATTTGTAGAGACAGAATCTCACTTTGTCAGCCTCGGTAGAGTGCCATGGCGTCACACAGCTCGAGCAATCTCCAACTCCTGGGCTTAGGCGATTCTCTTGCCTGAGCCTCCTGAGTAGCTGGGACTACAGTCACTCGCTAAAACTCCCGGCTATTTTTTTGTTGTAATTTGGGTGGGGCCGGGTTTGAACCCACCACCCTCAGTATACCGGGCTGGCACCCTACTCACTGAGCCACAAGGCGCTGCCAGCTATGCCAATTTTAAAATAAAAATTACATCAATGAAAACAGTAAAGTCAGAACTTTTGAAAGTTTTCTCCTCCATAAAAAGCAATAAGAAAACTGGCAAAATTTATCAGAATGGACTTTTTCAAAACTTTAGAAATTAACCTAATGTACGCAAGCAATCCCAAAGTATTCAAGGAAAATGACTGAATCTCAGTGAAAACACAGAGCACTGTGACATTTTAACCTGCTTTAGTCCTAATGTCTCCTCTCTAGTGCTGGGCAGCCTTGAAAAATAGCCTGTAAATGTCAACAGCTTCACATTAACAGTCACCTAAGGAAGTAAAAAGGGTCTGACTTCTTTTTAAGTTTCATTCCCAGAGATTTGTCACTATTTGACCTGCCCTGTGTTTCTGTGGAAGATCACACTCACAAGGCTGCCTATATTTGATCTTAATTGGAGCTCACACAGTATAAAACAACCTTTTTTCAAGAGTGTGTGTCAAAACAATTTACAAGCAATCAATGAACTTCATGACCATCAAGCCAAGGGATGACAGACAAAAATAAAGTAACCAAAAAAGCTTAAAACAGACACTTAAAGAGGAGAAGTTCATAGGAGCTTTAAAAATTTCTAACATGTTCCTGGGAAGGCCTACAAAAGGCCTGTGCATGCCCAGGGCTGTGTGCACGATCCAGAAAGATGGGAGAGGGCTTAAATTCACACTCTGGGCTGACCTGAGGGCTCTGCACAGGCAGGAAGTGAAGGCCAAGGCTGAGTTGTAAAGTGCTTACCTGAGTGCTGACATGAAAAAGTATGGCCAATAGAAAAAGGAAAAAAGTGCACCTATTAGGCAATTGAGGAAGCCCATACATTGGACTTACTACGCACAAAAACTGCTATTTTAAATACAGCAGAAGTTCCATAGTTGACCACCTTTCTACACCGACCACTTCCTTAAACTGACCTACTTTTCATAGGCCAGACATTGAGCACATGCACTTAACAGCACCGTAGGCCTAGTTATTATGTTGACCACCTCTGCATGTTGATCAGTTTGTTACAGTCCCTTGGGTGGTCAACTCACAGAGGTGTTCTCTCATATGTTCAAAGAACTTAAAAAACAAAACACAACTACAACCTAATGGGAACGGTGTTTCCCCAAATAGAGAATACCAATAAAAAGACAAAATTATGGGGAGTTAATTGAAATTCTGAATATAAGAAATAATAACCGAAATTAAAAGTTCATTAGAAGGACTGAACAACAGATTTGAGAAGACATAAGAGTTAGCAAACTTGAAGGTAAGTCAACAGAAATGATCCAGTCTGTGTAACAAGGAGGAAATAATGAGGAGGACAGAACAGAGCGGCAGGGACGAGTGAGGCACCAGAAGGCGTAGCAACATCGCCGAGTCCAAGGGAGATGCGAAAGAGGCAGAAAGAATATTTGAAAACAATTATATCCCCAGACTTTTAAAATGTGTGGTAAACATTAATCTGCATCTCTGAGAAACTCAATGAACTTCAAATAGAGTAAACTCATTCCTACACACATCAAAAACTAAAAGGAAAAAGAAAGCCAAAGTGAGATCTTGAAAGCAGCAAGAGGAAAAAGACTAATGAAAAGGAACCTTATTTCCCAACAGAAACCAAGGATATCCGAGAGAGCAGCAAAACAAATTAGATGCAGCTTTATGAAGTAGACACATTCTTAGGAAGATGCATGTATCAAAACTACAACTCAAACTTTACTATGCAAACAATGTAATCTAAGAGTATGTGTCTTCATATTAATCCAAACTAGAAAAACTGACTCAGGAAGAAAATAAATCTAGAGACCTACAACAAGTAAAGGGACTGAATTAAGTTATTAACAAACTTCCCACAATAAAATTCCAGGAATTTTACCAAAGGTTTAAAGAATTAACACCAATCCTTTGCCAAGGTGGCTGCACAACACTGTGTGCTTAATGCCACTGAAAGTACATAAAAAAGTTAAAATTGTAAAAGTTATGCCATATATTTTACCACAATAAAAAAATCTGAAAAAAAATATGCACATAATTATAAACAAGAATTTCTAACTTTCTAAGTAAAAATAAGTGCATATATGGTAATACTATGTACCTATATTTAAAACCAAATGCATCCATAAGTTACCCAGGCCAATTAGTTGTATAAACTCAAAGCATACCCTCTGTAAACAGTTTCTTCAAGTATTTCATGAACATTAGACTGTATACTTAGAATGTATTTGATATTATATAGAAATGTTGCTTTAATAAGCCACTAACTTATTGTAATTAGATGCTTATTTTTATAGCAAACAACACAAAACTAATCTTCCTTTGATTCCATGGTAGTATTTTAAAAAGTTAAAAAGTTCTAGGTGGTGGCCGTAGCTCTGTGGGTAGGGCGCCAGCCATGTACACTGGAGCTGGCAGGTTCGAACTCATCCTGGGCCAGCTAAAACAACAATGACAACTGCAACAAAAAAAATAGCCAGGCATTATGGTGGGTACCTGTAGTCCCAGCAATTTGGGAGGCTGAGGCAAAAGAATCAACTAAGCCCAGGAGTTTGAGGTTGTTGTGAGCTGTGACACCACGGCACTTTACCCAGAGTGACAGCCTGAGAGACTCTGTCTCAAAAAAAAAAAAAAAAAAAGTTAAAAAGTTCTATATAAAGGACTGTAACAATAGCAGCTGCCGTTTTCTGAGCTGTTCACATTAAAGTGCACTGCAATGCATACATTATTTCATTTAATTCCTATATCAAAAATAAGTACATAATTCCATTTTACAAATGAGAAAACTGAATTTCAGAAAGTTGAAGTAACAAGAAATGATATAACTGGTAAGAAGCAAAGGAAGGACTCAAACCCAGTGGTATGTGGCGGGAAAGTCCAGGTTCTGAATCCTGATGCTCTGAAATCAGGGGTGTAGACTTTAGGGAACGCATGGCAATGTGAAATCACAAGAGCAGCAAGTACCTTCATGGGTAGTGGGGGAGACTCTACTCTTACCAAAAAATTGTAAAATTGGTTGCATTTGCAAAAATTTAATACTTTTTATTAAAAAACAAACGTGGATTGTAGCATAGATGAAAAGGCAACCCTATCAGAAAATTATGAGACAGATCATACCCTCAAAAAATTTTTTTGTCAGGAACTTCTCCTAAGACTTTAACCACCTTTAGCATTTAGTGAGCACTGCAGAGTGATGAGTCTAGATTGCCTTGGATGCTAATGTTTAAGAACCACTAAACAAACACGTGACCTGCTGTTTCTTAATTATATCAACTATAAATGCAGAATTGATGAATAATAACTTTCCTTTCTCATTTATTATAATAGCAATGTTTATCTGTTCACATACATGTTAAACTCTCAATTATATAACAATCAGTTTGTATCCCCAGAGATTTCTTTCAGGCATTACCTATCATCATATTACTAACTTAGGATCAGACAATAAAAAGAAAAAAGTTTAGATCAATATTGAGAAATGACATCTTTATACAGCAAAAGGAATGAATGATAAACTGATTTTACTGGAAGTTTTAAGCCAATGAAACAAGGGAAGCAAAAAGCAACTGGAAATCTCATATTTGAAAGGAAGAAGTGACCTTTTAGCAGCTGGTACGATGTGCATAAAAATTCCTAAGGAATCTACAATAATACTCTTACAATTAATAATTTAGACAGGTAGCAGGATACAAGAAATTAGTACAAAAACTAATTTCTACATACTAGTAACAAACATTGAAAACTGAAATTAAACAACATAATTTGCAAGAACATATAAAAAGAAATACACAGAGATAAAGTTATCAATTGAACTTTCCAGTCCATGAATATGATATCTTTCCATGTATTTACATCTTCTTAAATTTCCCTCTAAAAACCACAAAACACTGCCCAAGATAAATTTCAGAAGATGTAAATACATAAAAAGATAGCATATTCATGGATTGGGAAATTAATTGTTTAGATACGATTCTCCCAAATTTGCCTGTAAATTCAAAGTAATCCCACTGGATATCTCAGTGGGTATTTTGTGGAATTATACATCGATTCTAGGAAATGCAAAGGATCTAGCACAAAAAAAAAAAAAAAATTTGAAAAAGAAAATAAAACTGAAAAATGAATAGTACCTGACTTCTTGACTGATTGTAAAGCTCTAGTAATCAAGGATCATATGTGGACATATGGCTCAACGGAGCGGATGGTAGAGTCTAGAAAGAGACCCACATACATCCTATAATCAATTGATTTGGCAAAGCTGCCAAGGAAATTCAATGAGCAAAGATTAGTCTTAACAAAAGATGATGTGGAACTGGATATCCATATATAAAATAAAATAAACTTTAAAACTTAAGCCATTCTATGCCACATGGATTAATTTACAATGGACCCACTAATCTAAGCATAAGAGTTAAATCTACAAAACTTCTAGAACAAAACATAAGAGAAAATGGTTGTCACCTTATCCTAGAGAAACATTTCTGAGTATCCAAAAATACAAGCCAAAAAATAATTAAATTTGAATTCATAAAAATTTAAGAAATATCTGTCTGAATAACAGTGCTACAAATACAAAAAAAGAGAAGAAAACAAACCACAAACTAGGAGATGATTTTCACAATGCATATATATGATAAGGTACTTCGTCCAGAATGTATATAGCTCTCACGACTCACTCCTAACATAAAAACTTACTGTAGAAAATGTTTAAAATATTCAAATACATATTTTAGAGAAGATATACAAATAGCCATTAAGTATACAAAAAGATGCTCAATATCATTAGTCAGAAGGAAAACGCAATACAAATCCATGAATACGACTGCACATTCATCAAATAACTCTTACAAACACCAAATAAGAGTTGACAAGGATGTGAGGTAACTGGGAATCTCATATTGTAGGCATGAAAAATGGTGCAACCACTTTGGAAAGACTTTGACCAAGACTTTAGCAGTTTCTTATAATATTAAGAAATACATTAAACATGACACTCAAATTTTACATCTAAGTATTTAAGAGAAATGAATAAAAGCACATATCTACACAGAGTTGTACAAAAACATTCACACCAGCATCATTGTAGTCTCCAACTGGAAACAACCCAAATGTCCACTAATCTGTGAATAGATTATCAGATTGTGACACAGACACATGTGGGTTACTACTGAGCAATAAAATGGGGTGGACCTTCAGACAAAAACGCAGCAACACAGGCGAATCTCAGAAATATTGTGCGAGCCAAAAGACTGTACACTTTGTGATTCCATTTACAGAAAGTTCTAGAACACGTGAAACTAAAGGTTAATGACACAAAGGACATAAGTAGCCAGGAGTCTGAGGAACATGGAAAGGCATAACCTTGATTTTGAGGTGATGTGGATATTCTATCCATCTGCATATCTGTATTTGGCAAAAATAGTCTGCACACTTAATAAAATTGATTTAAAAATCCTTCTGAATACATGTTCAGTGAAATGGGACAAAGTGTGTTTAAAAGAAGGAAACTCATGTTAGAAACTAGGTTATAAATATTTCTAAGGAGCTGTAAATAATTTAAGATTTAAATAAGGGATAGAAGGCCAGGCGTGGAGGTCATGGCCAGTGGATTGTCTAAGTTCAGGAGTTTGAGACCAGCCTGAGCAAAGCAAGACCTGGTCTCTACAAAATAGAAAAACTATACAAGCATTGTGGTGGGTACCTGGAGTCCCAGCTACTTGGGAGGCTGAGACAAGAGGATCACTTGAGTTCAAGAATTTGAGGTTGCCATGAGCTACAGGATGCCATGGCACTTTACCCAGGGTGACAGTGTGAGACTCTGCCTCAAAAGAAAAAAAAATGGAGTTTTTCAACATACCTTTGGCAATATGAAGATAAGTCACCTTGGCCAAAAGGACTGGGGTGAGTCTTTTAAAAAGTTTTTCTAACAAAAAGTTAAAAAAAGTGATTACACAGAAAAACTAATTGATGATATACATTTTTGAAAACTCTTTTACAAGAGGAGCTCTTAAAGGCTGGGCACTTAGTGAGGGCATTTGCTTTCTAATCATAACAGGCAGACAAATCAGCACCAGAATTCAACCTGACTGACTCATCTTTGATGGAGTTCTCTGAAACATTCTTTTCAATTTAGCCAAAACTCACTGTGTAGCTTCATCTTGCCCAACTTCTCTTCCAGTCAGTCTATTCAGTGCACTCTGGGAATGACCACTGGCATTCTATTGCGTGTATATGAAGGTCTGGTGTTTGATGGAGAATGAGAGAATCTGTAGCGCATTCAGTTACTTTAAGATTGAGTCCTACCATGACTTTAATTCAATGTAGGCATTTAAGTTTAGGTATCATAGTCCCAAAAATTCAAGGCAGGCAAATAATTGTTTTCAAATAAAAGAAAATAATGGTTTTTCCATCTCAAATAATATCTTTTTATGAGCTTTCAGAAGCATCATCTAACAATGAGGCAAATTCTATTAGTTACAGTTAGGAGTACAGATCCCAAGATCTCCCTATTTATAGAAAAGGCCAAAATTACAAAATACACGAGCAGTATATTACACTATTTATCTGTATTTTTATTTATATTTCCAAAATGTGTTATAACACCTACATTATACACGAGTAAGAGAAGCTCAGAAAGATTACTCACCTTGCCCAAATGTTCAAACCAGGGACTTGTAATTCAAAACCAGATTACTCATATTCCAAAATCTAAGATCTTAAGTACCATGCTTCAATGCCTCAAAATGAGAACTCAGTCATAAACTTAGGAGAAGAGCGACAGCATAACTTTTTAAAACTTCATTTACCTTCAGTGGACGCAGAGCACCACAAAATTTTGTCCACCAACTGTTCTCAATGAATTCTAAATGCCTCTCTCTTTTCTTAAGTGTTCGCAACCTTTCTTCATATTGTTTTAAGGCACGTTTATCTCTTGCTGACAAAGGTCGACCATCTTTGCTCTACAAAATTACAGAACAAAATAAAAGTTTTTACCACTAAACTCTTAACCAGGTACCCACTGATTTAGTAGATCGTGCAGCATTTTAGGTTGGACACTTCTTAGACAAATTTGCTAAGTGAAAAAACTGACACTTGCAATGTGACGAATAGTTCAACCAAGATCAGCATCAAAATGTGGATGTATGTACATTGGATATTGTCTTAGGCTGATTCAAATAGGGGCACAGTGATGCCACACAAGTGGAGGTGGCACGTGGAGGTCTTACGATGACTGCTAAGAATCAGCTTTCTAAATACATTTGCAAATGTGTCATAATTTCTTTGGCCAGTCTGTCCGACAAATAATCTCCGTATATTTTTAAGTCATGCCTTCTGTAACCAAGAGCAGTATTTTTTTCATGCTATCTCACAGGTACATGCTCCTACTTGATCACCCTGCCCTTGAGTGTCTCTGATTGGGTACAATAATAAGACCACTACTAAACATAAAAGAAGATGAAATATAAATTTGTTTACTTTTACTGGAGGGGACAAACAAAATAATTACACAGAACTAAATTTAAAAATGCAAACATATTAGGTATTAGAATGCCTTAACAGGATTAAGTGGTTTCTCAACAGACACGTCACACACGGCATGCTGGGTATCCTGGTGCAGCCTCAATTTGAAGTCAGAGACAATGACGACAGTATCACAGACTTTCTAACAAAGAGACGGCATCAGCAGTAACAGAAGCTGCTGGATGTGTTGATCAGCTACCTTCTCTAAGCCATTTCCAGAATCCACTTTTTATAGAGCATGCTGTTCTAAGCCAATATCAATTTTGTCTTTTTCAGATTGTACTGAATTTATACCAAACCTTGCAAATACTGCCATCTCTACAATACTGAATCTTTTCAATCATGTATTTCAATAAATTTAATTTTTTAACTGTCAGATTAATATGAGGATGCCGTGATTAGGTTATTTCTACACAGACGATCCTGACATTTCTCATTATTCTATCATTAGTGGCTATTGCGAATTAGATCATTTTCTGTTATATCCTCCAACTGGTTCACCATTTTTATAAGTTTTTTATCTAGGCATCTTGATGAATTCTCACTAAATTCTACTAGTTTGTCATTTGATTCTTTTATATTCTCTTGGTAGATGATGCCTGTAAATAACAAAGGTGGTTTTCCTTTTCTTCCCTCTCCTCACAATGTTTATACCTAAGGAATATGCTAAAAAATAGCAATGATACTGACATCAAGATCTATCTCTGACTTAAATGGGAATGTTTCAGGAATTCGGGAATATGCTAAAAAGTAGAAATAATACTGATATCAAGATCTTATCTCTGACTAATGGGAAAGTTTCCACTTTTTCACTATTAAGTCTGATGATTTTTAGAAGCTTCCTCTGTTCACCATTCTCTTCTAATTTGAAAAGCACTTTTTAAAAATCATGACTACAAACTGTTACCAAATACCTTTTGGCATTCATTAAGATGCTAATATTTCAAATTTAATCTAAAGATATTATACTGCTTCAATATATTTTCCCAATAACTATAAAATATTATTTTATTATATCATAGGTTTTGAATTATTTATACGGTTGAATTAATTATACGGTTTTCTTTTTTGTGTGCTGTTATTGTCTGGTTTATCAGGATCATGCTAGCTTAAAGTTATAGAATAAGTTAGAAAACCTGCCATTTTTTCCTACCATCTTTAAATAATATTTATCTGTTATTTACTTCATGGTGTTAAAGAATGAAAAGTTTATATTGTATTTTTAGAAGTACATTTACCATATATACTCGAGTATAAGCCGACCCGAGTATAAGCCGACCCCCTTAATTTTACCCCAAAACTGGGAAAACTTAGTGACTCGAGTATAAGCCGAGGTGAAAAATGCAGCAGCCACTGGTAAATTTCAAAAATAAAAATATATACCCAAAACAATTACAATAATTGAGGAATCAGTAGGTTAAATGCTGATACCCTCACATCAGATACAGCTGAAGCTCTGTTTGGACGTATAGATGATGAGGACGAGGAATCCAGTTTTGAAGGATTTTAACCTTTGTGATTTAGCTTGATTACCTGTTAAGCTAAGCACACCGAACCAAATAATCTGTATGACCCGAGTATAAGCCGAGTTCGGATTTTTCGGCACAAATTTTCGGCACAAAAACTCGGCTTATACTCGAGTATATACGGTAATTGGTAATCTTTAGCTTATTTAATTGGCAAATAAAACTTTAACATGAGTAGTATAGTAAAATCTGATGTTAGACATGGAATTACCTGAGAACTATTAATAGTAAGGTCTTGACTATATGTTTAGAAGAACTTCTGGTTTTTAGAGGTTAGAAGACTGATAGAAATTCTCAAATTTTCAGTGAACTGTATTACACAAAAGACACATTTTTGAAAATATGGACAGAGTTATGGAAGAATATGTTGCAAAAAATTTAAATGTAAAAAACAATGAGTTTGCCAATATTTAAGTCACATCAAAAAGCAGCTGACAAGTAATTTCAAGTTTTCCACAAACCACCAACTCACTTTGGATTTAATCGTCTGAATGTGCTGCTCCACTTCCTCAATGTCTTCCGTGTTTTCCAAACGTTCATAAGCAGCGCTTCTTGTGCCTTTTATCAGATTTAAAGGTAGAGCAGACATTCCATAGGCCTAAAGAAATAAAATTTAAATGTTTTAGTAGTACTACAGGTTGTCCCAAAAGTCACTCCTGAAGCTGCCATCCACAGGGAGAATGGGAAAGTGTAGCTAAATGTACCTTTATTTACAAATTGTACCTTTTTACAAAATTTTATAAAATATCAACTAAAAATTCTCTATACGTCAACCACCTCTTTGTAAAACATGTTACAGATAATATTTAGGTAAAAAAAAAAACTTCTTTAAAGTAATAACAAGAGAGTCAGCAGTTGCAAAGGCGCAGTCACTGAAGAACGTGCTGTATGGGAACAACTCTTCTATTTCACGTTTATCTGCATACAGTTACAACACTACCTCTTCCTCAGAGGACAAGCTACAAAGGTAACGAAATAGGCATGATACTTTATCAAAGTAATAAATGATAACTTCAGGTTACTCAAGTTAACCTTGAGCAATTTATATAATTTATAAAATTGTTTTCTATGAGAAAAACAATTTTCACCAATTGTATATAGTAAACCTTTAGTAAAACATTAAGTATTTTAATAATAATAATACTTAATCATGGTATATGATTAGCATACCAATTATCTCTACATATAGTTCATTTAAAAATTTGACTATTTATAACTAGTCTTTTGCTAAGTATTTTAAATATTTTTCTACAAGTAATTTTAACTTACCAATCAACATTAAGAATATACATATTATTATATGTGCTACCCAATTCCATATTCTAGTCCCAAATGAAAACTTTTTATTATAATAACTAATAACACTTACTGGTATTTACCATGTGACCATTATTCAGAATAATTATTAACCTTAAATCCTTAGAAGAAACATTGACAACTTTTATCTCCTGGTTGTAGCAACAAACTCTGAAGCAAATACCATATTATGTATTTAAATCTTTTTCATTTTCTTTTGAGCACAGAACCAACCTACTTTATCGCGTCTCGCCTATCCTTAGGTAGGCCCATGAGATCTACTCCAGGACAGGGAATGTGGGTAGAAGTGACGCATGCCTCTCTTTAGTCTTGACCCCAAAACCCCAGCTGCACTGGATGAACTTGGATGCCTTCTTCCACACTCTCTGCTACTTGGTTGTTCACTCCAAGGATGACCTCAGATACCTTTAGTGTCAATTTTAATTATTTTAATATCACTGAACCTCCTTTAGGACACTGATTGAGCCATGATTCAAATAGCAAACCATAACTTCTGACATTAGAGGGATTTTTTTTTGTTTTGTTTTAAGGGAGAATATGAACAAAGAACATTAGTAAAAGCAAATCCCAGAAATCAACTAATTCTATCATGTAGTATCATAGATAATTATATAGTTGAATATTATCACCACTCTACCCAATATGCAAATCCTTATACAGTATTTGCTAAAGGAGAAATACTTAAAACCTTGCATTTTAGATATTATTAGAATATGAGTTCGTGCTTTCAAGATTTCCTTATCTTCTAAAAAGTGCAATGTCAGAGAGTCTGTTAGAATTAGAAGAAAATGTAATTTGGAAGATGTAGTATCCCTTTTCTGAAATGCTTAAGGAAAGAAGTGTTTTGGTTTTGGATTAGGGACACTCACCATGCACAGTGATTTCCTTCCTGTTAATACAGTTTTTACTAAATGTATACTTATAAAATGCATACTTGGTAACATACAAAAAGGAAAAATAGGGTTTGAAATGTATATTTTTAATATTAAATTTTATATCTTCAAAATATTAAAAATGTGAATTATAAAAGCTAAGATACCAAAACATTTCACAGTTTCTTTGACCTTTCCTTAGAAGACTTTCCTATCCTTATTATCATTTTGACTTCCTTGATTATAATACTTCCACATCCTTTAAACATTATTGAAAAAAGCAACATAACTGTTTAAGCCTGTGATGAATATACAGTATTATATAATGATTGTTTATCAGTCCCTCATGTTTACATATCATGTTAATAGTCTAATACCATGTTGCTGTTTACAACCAAATGCCAAGGTGGTAAAATTTTGCTAAACTTAGTTTATACCAGCTATGTTTCTTTGACCTCACAGCCACATCTAAACTAGCCTTATTTTATTTCAGTGCTTGTTATTCTGTTTTGGAGAGAGTTGGATCCCCTAACATATGAAATTAAGTACTCAAAACTATTTTCTAAGGTATCTTTTGGTCATACACACACACACACACACATATATATATATATATATATATATATTTTTTTTTTTTTTTTAAGACAAGAGTCTTAGTCAGTCACCCTCAGCAGAGTGCCATAGCATCGTGGCTCACAACAACCTCAAACCCTTGGGCTCAAGTGATGCTCTTGCCTCAGCCTCCCAGATGGCTGGGACTACAGGTGCTGTCACATCTGGCTATTTTTAGAGATGGGGATCTCACTTTTGCTCAGGCTGGTCTCGAACTCTTGAACTCAAGTAATCCCCTCACCCTGAACTCAGCAATTCCCTGTGCCTGGCCTCCCAGAGTTCCCGGATTACAGGCATGGGCCACCATGCTTGGCCTTAGGTCTTATCAGTGTTGACATGGCCCTTACTTAGAGTCCACTTCCAAAAACAAGAATGAGGGGTCCTCAAACTTTTTAAACAGGGGGCCAGTTCACTATCCCTCAGACCGTTGGAGGGCTGGACTATAGTTTAAAAAAAAAAATAAAACAAAACTATAAACAAATTCCTATGCACACTGTACATACCTTATTTTGAAGTAAAAAAACAAAACGGGAACAAATACAATCACACGGCCTCATGTGGCCCGAGGGCTGTAGTTTGAGGACCCCTGATTCTAAATTCTCCTAACTGGGCTGCTAGTCTCACTTTCTATAAATCCACCTGCTCCACTGCTCTGGAAGTGATCTCACTGTAACACTCAAGTCATTCCTCTAATTAATGTCCTTTAAAGTTCTCCAGAACTAATAAGCCTATTTTGTTAAATGTTCTGGAAGATCCCTGTAAGGCCACTGCAAAAGGTACAGAAGATTAGAAGGCAGGTAGCCATGCAGGGCCCTCTGCTACCTCAAACTTGTTCATTTATATTTTGGTATATATCAGAACTTCATATAGGATTGTTTTAAGAAGTTGCTTTGCTATCGCTTTTCAACAAAAGGCAGTATTATTGGTCTTGGGAACAGACTGCAATTAATGTAATTTTGCATACAAGTACCTTTGTGACTTCATCCCTACCAACTTGTTAACTTCATCTTGTGCCTCTGAATTATGCACAGTTCTTAAAACACCCTACAATTTTATACTGTGCCGAGCTTTATCCAGCATATACTCTTTAATTAATGCAGTGCCCTCACAAGAATGCCTACCTTCTCACCCTACTTCCATAGCAAATTCCAGTGCCCTTCAGGTCTGGGCTTAATTACACTATGTTTGAGAAACCTTCAGAAACTTGTAAATGTGCCCTGCTTACAACTCAATTATCACACATAACAATGTATTAACATTACTGGTCTGCATGTTTGTTTCAGAACTCGGTCTGCCCAACTCGGCTAAACAGATTTTCTAAACCAGACTAGTAACAACTATAGTAAACTAATTGGTATGTAACAACTAGGTCCCAATTCTTTTTCCTCCTACGATTAAGAACATTTGTTAAATCAATAAAATAATTTCTCTAAAAGTATAATATTACCAAAAATCTTTTAAGAAGAGAGAGCTCTTAATTCACAGTTATTTTCTTTCATGGAACCAATAAATTTATAGGAAGAGTTGAACTGATTTCCAAAGAGGTTAGTGCAAAAGATTTTGGAAAATAAAAATAAGTCGTTGGTAACAACTTGTGGTAACATGGGACCAGAATTTGACACTTAAAAAAAAAAAAAAAATTATTGTCTGAAGATAGCAAGTATAATAGAAGAAAGTAGCTATACTTGGTTACCAAGCATTTAGCTTGGTTTTACACTGCAGTATCAATCATTATCAGAAAATTTAACTATAATATTTATGATTAGCCTGACATAGACATTATACAAAACATTACAACTGTTAAGGTCTTCAAAACAACAATCTTTTGAATTTAACTTCAGACATTTTTGAAGAAAATGTACAAAAAGAATATCTTTTTCAAAAGAACAAAACTTTTATTGCTTACTACTGCCCTCTAGTGTATTTCTGGACTATCAACAAGGCTAAAGAGCGTACAGTTTAAAATGCTTCCAGGTCACCCATAATGCATCTAATTTTATTTGTTTCAACTTTCAACAATAAATAGCCAACTATTATAAAACCAAGATTTTTAAAAATACTGTATACAAAGTATATTCCTAACAATTCTTGCACTGCTCAGTTTAGAACAGCACCTTTTCTCTACACATCTCTCCCTTATCTCTAATAATAGTTTCCAACTCTGAGACCTGGAGTGGTTACTACAAAGAATCAACACCAAGCACTGTCTATAGACTGAATAATTGTCTTCCACATATTTGTAAAATCTATTGTTCAAGGACATATATGTTACAACCAATGAAACAATATAAGTAGTCAAGACATTCCTTTCAAGTATTCATTGATTTTAATATGTACGTATTTTCTTACATTTAACATTAGTGCAATTTGGCTCCATCTTGAAATTGAAGGCATATTGTAATCAATCACTGGCTAGGCAGAAATCATTACATGGTAGTTGTTGCTTGCCCATTCGCAAATTTGGTCACAGCTGGTTACACTATGATCACTTCAGTTGAGGCACATGCATTCTTGGTACAATTATTGAGTTCAATTTCTACTTATGTCTAATAAGATAGTACTATATCACTAAGGTGACATTGAAACAAAAAGAATATGTAAGTAAAGGGAAAGAAACTAAAAAAGCATAAGAAACTAAAAAAGCATAAAGAAACTAAAGTAAAGCAAATATTTGGGGAACAATGAGCACAATTTTATATTTTCTTGAAAAGCAAGCGTCAAGTGCTTCATAGCTTAAGAAAGGGAGATATTGGGCGGCACCTGTGGCTTAGTGGGTAGGACACCAGCCCATATACTGAGGGTGGCACGTTCAAACCCAGCCCCGGCCAAACTGCAACAAGAAATAGCCAGGTGTTGTGGCGGGCACCTGTAGTCCCAGCTACTTGGGAGGCTGAGGCAAGAGAATTGCCAAGCCCAAGAGCTGGAGGTTGCTGTGAGCTGTGACACCACAGCACTCTACCAAGGGTGACAGAGTGAGATTCTGTCTCAAAAAAAAAAAAAAAAAGAAAAGAAAGAAAAGAAAGAAAGGGAGACATCCTAAACAGAAGCTAGTTCACATTTTTATAGTTAGGTATGACCTTTCACAAGGTCAAGACAAGAAGCATCAATTAAGTAACTTAAATTTACAGACTGGGTGTGTTAGCAGCTTCAAAGAAAACCCCAGAGAGGAGAGTACAGCACTCGAGAAAAGTTGCATGAATTCTCTTAGCTCCCACATATGAGAAGATTCAACAAGTATATAAGATATTCAATAGTTTATTATAAAACAGGCTTTGTGTTAACTGATTTTGTGTAACTATTGGTTAACGTAAGTACCCTGAGCACATTTATTAAGGCAGGCGAGGCCAAGCCATGATGTTCAGTAAGTTGGGTGCATTGAACGCATTTCTAACTGAACAGTACCTCCACCTTCTGATGGGTTTATCAGGAAGTGACCCCATAATATGTAGTACACCATTTGTACTGCATAGCAAAACATGAACATCAAAAAATTCATTTTCATGCTCCAAATGTGAAGTTTTAAGAAGGCCTTTCCAATTTATTTCACTCATATTTTCCTTGTTATGTATGGAGAAGAGTGATGCAACTTTTGAAAAGAATTTATAAGACCAAGAAATCTCTTTCACTAAATGAGGTATGTAAATACACATACATACATGTGGACATGTGTACATACATGTACATACAGGTGTGGTGCCTCACGCCAGTCATCCTAGTACTTTGTCAGGCCAAGGCAGGAGGATTGCCTGAGGCCAAGAGTTAAAGACTATCCTGAGCAACAAGGGAGACCCCTGTCTCTACCAAAAAAGAACCCAAAAAACTTACTAATGATTAAGCAAGCAGTGAAGGGATTTTTCCTTATAGAGGAACCTAAAGTAATGTTGCATTTTACAATCAGTGGCATATACTCAATGAAATATGCTCAGATGGACACCTGAAAAATTTGACTTTTAAAGAGGATTTCTGTCTCAAAATTCTATTGAAAACAGTTCATAAGATGGTATGGTCTGATTGTGTCTCATTAAAATCCATATGTTGATGCTGCTCGGCAGCGGGATGGTACTCGCAGGAGGAACCCTGGCAAGTCAGAAGGGGGATCCCTTAAGGAAAGACCAGTGCCTTAGAGGAGACTCCAGAGAGCCTGCTTCCTCTCTCCCTGCTTTCCACGAAGCTGGACGCAGCGAGAACTGAAAACCCCGGGGCCCTCATCAAACGCCCGCTGAGGGCACCTTGACCTTGTATTTACGAAGCTTCAGCACGGTGAGAAATAAACTGTTGTTTGATCACTCCAGTCTATGGAATATCTGTACAGCAGCCTGATCCAAGACAGAGGCATAAAACTTTTGGTGGGTACTTAACATTTCTACATTTGAATCCTTAATCTTTCACTTAAATCTTCTTTAATCTTTTAGTTTATATTTTAAATTAATGTACACAGAGTAGCATAATAATACATAAATACAGATTTTTAATTCTAAAGTATCCTAGAACGTACATTTAAAGTTTTACTAACAAGAGTATATAATAAAAAATGAGCAAGCATTGCTTCTATAGGCACTTCACTGGTCCCATTTCACACAAAGACATCATTATTCAATATTTCTCCACTTGGTGGCACCAAAAATTTAAAATATCTACATAGATATTTGTGCTCATGGTGGAACTGCTTTAAAACTAAAAAGTATCAAATTCCCTTTCAATGTAAGCTTAAAACAATATGCAAGCTAATATACTATTTGATATTCTTCTCCTAAAACTGAACGCCTAGTAATTTGGTTATTCATTGACATATGGTACAGTACTTAGAATCTTAGTAAAATTTAAATAATCAACTAGTTTCAAAAATAAGAAATAACATCTACCTAAGAAATTCACACTTAACTAATACATTAAATACAAAAACATGTCTAGTCTTAATAATTAATTCTTTATAATAAGGGTTGAAGTACTCTAAGGATTAATTTCTCATTCTGGGTACTCTAGTGAAATATCATCTGTTTTTTATTAAAATGAACTATGTCCTCTTTCATGCTACATTATAAGAAAAGCCCAATTCTCAAGCTTTTCCATGATTAGTTAGGAGAAAATTCTGTATCCCCACGGTAAGTAAATATAATTAGTACTGTTAATCATGTATTATAAATATAATAAAGCCAGTTATCTATACACGATTGACTTGCAATGAATTTTCACCAAAGTTTGAGTATTACTGTACCATTTGTATAGATGGTGAAGCCAGAGATCAGATACTAGGTTTTACACAACGACTCATAATCATGACTAGGACTTAGCTATATACACCACCAATATTCCCTCAAACAGGATCTCATCCAACATACCCCCCTTTCTCTATCTACAATAGGTATTAAAACTGACCAATCATGGTCTAGCAGAAAACATCTGCTGAGCTTTGAGGATACTGACAGTGTTATTTAAAGGGCATTATTATCTGTCTGAGCACACTATGCCAACCCCAGCTAACCATCGTTCAATCATGAATGCCTCTTTGACTTAATTAATCCTCTTTGAATAACCCATTGACAATGATCATAATATATACAAGTGCTTTTAGGAGTTTACTGTTTTTTTTTTTTTTTTTGAGGGGGGGAGACTATTTATTTTATTAAATCATAGCTGTGTACACTAATGCAATCATGGGATACAATGTGCTGGTTTTATATGCAATTTGAAATATTTTCATCAAACTGGTTAACAGCCTTCACCGCATTTTCTTAGTTATTGTCTTAAGACATTTATATTCCACACTTAGTAAATTTAATATGTACCCTTGTAAAATGCACCATAGGTGTGATCCCACCACTTACCCTCCCACACATCTTCCCTCCTCTCCTCCCCTCCCTCTCCTCTTTCCCCTTCTTCTTGGGCTATAATTGGGTTATAGCTTTCATATGAAAGCTAAAAATTGGTTTCATAGTAGGGCTGAGTACATTGGATACTTTTTCTTCCCTTCTTGAGATACTTTTTTACTTTCGTTTACTTTCACTGAGAGAAGAATGCAGTTAGAACTATAGTTTAAGCCATCTGAAACTGTGAATATTCAACTGTTTAAGCTAATAGTGACCATTTATTGGGTAGCCAAAAGAATCAAGACTTCGTGGATTATTTAGTTATACTCCCACAAATTTATTACTTAAATATTATCCCACTTTAAAGATGAAGAAATTTAGATAATAAAGTAGGTCAAAGGACCCACAGCTTAAGTATCACACTTAAGCTCCTCCACCAAGAATCACACTTTTAGTCCTTATGTTGCTTAAAGAAAACACACACTCTCAGCCAGCTGAATGTCAGGGCACTACAACACTGGAACCTCTCAGTTTGCCTCTCTAGTCGGCAACTCTTCCATGTCTTCCCATTCTCAGCCTCACCTCAGTCCTATGACAAGGTCCTCTGGTTGTTTTACCAATGTCCTTCAGCCCAGTCTGCCCTCACTTAATATCATTGGTGGGTTCTTGGAAACTATGAATTTAAGCAAAATGTTGTATAATGAAACCAATTTTACTATAGGCTAACTGATCAAGTTTTTATGGAAATATTTCTGGTCACAAAAACATCATCAAACTTCTAAATAAAGACCCAAAACACTGCTAATATTAACCATTGAAATAAATGTAAGCTGTACTTATATTTATGGAAGAGTGATAAAAACAAGTGAAATAATTACCCAAGTTTTGGTGAATCAGTGAGTGATGAGGTTTGTAGTAGTGATGCATTGAATCAAAGAAAAAATATTTGCAAAGTACAAACTATTAGGAGCACTTCGTACCACCACACGGTTTAAAAAGAATAAGAAACATACTGGGCTAGCTGCGTACTTTCATTCCACATCGCTTATTGTCATGCATTTGTATATTGTGTAATTTCCAAATTATTGTACTATAATTTGTATTTATTCATTCATTTTCCAACTGTTTATTCTAGTTCAGGGTCTTGAGCAGCTGGAGCCTATCCTGGAAGCTCAGGGTACAGGCAGTAACCAACACTGATAGGATGCTGTTCCATCACAGGGTGCACTTATACACAAATACACACACACACACTGATAGGATGCCATTCCATCATGGGGTACACTTGTATACACACACACACACACACACACACAGAGGATGCGTTCCATCAGGGGGTGCACTTATACACACAGACACTCACACACTGATAGGATGCTGTTCCTTTACGGGGTGCACTTATACACATATGCACACAAACACACTGATCCGATGCTGTTCCATCATGGGGCACACTTGTACACACACTCACTGACAGATAGGATGCTGTTCCATCACGGGGTGCACTAATACACACATGCACACAAATACACTGATCAGATGCCGTTCCATCATAGGGCACACTTGTACACACACACACACTCTGATAGGACGCTGTTCCATCACAGGGTGCACTTATACACACACACATATACGTGCACACACACTGATAGGACACTGTTCTGTCACAGGGTATGCACACACGCACACCACACACCCAGAGTCCTACCAATTTAGAAACAATAATTAATCTAAAGTGCATTATCTTTGGGCTGCAGGAGGAAAGTGGAGTATCCAGAGAAAACCCAGGCAGACCACACAGACAGTGGCCTGGTCAGGAACTGCATTTTTCCTCATCAATATTGTAACAAAACAACATTGAAGGAAATGGCATTATTTAAGGACCTGCTGTGTTCTAAGAAGGTAAAGCTCATACTTAAAAGTATGTTTTAACTAACTCAGTATGATTATATTTAATTGACTGTTGAAATGATAATTTTCAAAGTTTCAATCTGAATAACATAAAATATTAATTTGAAATATTTATCTGTATAATAATTGTTCCTACAGAGCTTTCTTTCAAATAGTTTTAATATTTTTTCTACTTCCATGCCTACCCTCATAGCTTATAGAATTCAGAACCACCAGAGGAATAATGTCAAAATGTTTGTCAAATCTCATTGTTTTTCAACTAAAACCTTCCAGTAGCTTCTAACCTCAATCAGAATAAAATACAAAATCATAACTATGGTCTTAAAGGCTCCACATGACACGGCCTCCTGCTTTTATCTAAGCTTTCACTACTCTGCACCTTGTTGAGATTTAGCCACAACGGTTTTGCCTCCTGGCTAGGAGGTGAGTGCCACGAGGTGTTCACCTCAGGACCCTCACACTCACCTGCTGTAGAGCTTGCTCTCACCTCATTCAGGTCTCTGTTCAGATGATAGAGAAGTGTTCCTGGTGGGGAACCTGCAGCCCTGGGACTGGATGTGGTCTTCTGGATCCTTGAATGTGGATCCCTTTACCTGAATCCAAATTTCACAAAACACAGCTCTTTACTAAAAGGAATTACTCTGTGAAATTTGGAATCAGTTGCAGGGCAGCAGCCGGGGATCTGGAAGGCCACGTGTGGCCGTGCAGCGGAGGTTCCCCAGCCTCCGGGTGCCTTATTTTTCTTCAAAGCATCTACTACCACTTGACTACTGAGAGGTAAGTCTCTGTGCATCTTTCACTTCTGCACATTTTGCAAGCCAGGAACTAGCTGTTATTTTTCTTTTTGTTAATTTTTTCGTTTTTTGTAGTACCAACTTTTGAAAGAGGTTTGTACAGCAAATAGTCTTGACAGATAAGGATACCATCTTCCTTGGAGCAAATGGCAAACACACTTATTACTACCCATTCTAAGAGATTCAGCTTTCCTGAGCTCAGGCTTCCTCTTCTACAATAAACCTTACTATGTGCACAGCTCACCTGGTTCTCTCTCTGTTGCCCCGTGGGAATTAGAACTTAGGGAACCAACACAAGAAAAATGCTGACACTATGGCTCCTGCAATTGCTATGAATAAAAAGTTCTTTGACTTTGACATAGAAGTCTGGATCTTCAGCCACCATTCATAAAATTCACAGACTGAAAATAGGGTAAAAGTTTAGGCCCTTCCTTGTTCTTGACACTGACTTTAAATAGTCTTTTTCCACTTGTTTCTCTTAACTAACCTTTCAGCTACTGCTATGTTCCCATTTCCCTGTAGTTCTCAAATCACTTTTACAAACAGTATCATCTGAGCTTCAAAAATCCCTTGAGGCATTTTTCATTTCCATTTAATAGGGAAGACACAGATCCAAGAAGGTTAAAAGATAAATCCAAGATTAACATAACAAATCAGAGAACAGCAATTAGAATCAAGACCTAGCATCTCGTTTATTAACTTGTAAATGCTTCTTAAAAGACAAACAACTAATGTTTTGTAGACATATTCTGTGAGATAGAATGATAATCACCCACTGATACTATATGCTAAATTCTTTATATGGTAATACATTAAAACACAAAAATCACAATGAGTAATAAAACTGACTACCCAAACAAGCACTTATAAGACACATGTATTAAAAGCACGTGTTTTAGGATTCTTTTATTATACATTATGACACATGAGTGATCATGTAATAAAACTAGATTCTGCTATTACACTAATAGCCCATCTCTTATACATATAAAGGGAGATATATTGAATAAACATCCAAAAATGTTTCCTTTATAACCAGTATTTTCCATCTTTGCAAGTATTAAGAGTGCTTTAAACACAAACTTCATTTATCTAAGAGGTTCCAGATAATTTTAATGCTTCTTACACAACACTTGGGAGTAGATAAGAAGCATTTATAGCTTTTCCTTCTCTAATGTGAGCAGGACTCAAATAGTAATCTGTACCCAACTTTGTTAGCTTATAATTCACACCTTACAATTAGTAGGAGACTGAAAACCTTAGATCCTATATACTAGAGAAGTATAACATTATATAAATTACTTGATTAACAGTCCTATATCCCTAAGGAGGATTAATCTACTGAATTGGTAACAGATACTGGTCTACAGTTCAGAGTTCTAGTGTGCTTACAAATCACTAAATGTTTTACAACATGGCATATAACCACTTTCAAACTTCACATTATAAAACTTGTTTGTGAATATTAGATTCCCAAAATATAGACAAAATGATCGTGACTAAGTAGCTTAAACTTTTCTCTTAAGCAAAGAAATGTGAAGAAAAACTAAATTAAAATTGTAAAAAGGAAAACACAATTAAGTTCAACAGATTACCAAGGTTATGAAAATTACTTTATAAGGCAGTACTTTAACTCAATTAACATCATACTTACTGTGTAAGTTATAGCTGCCAACATTCCAATTAAGGTCAGAGAACTAATAGAAAAAGACAGTGCAGCTAAACCATCTGTAAAGAAAAATAAGCTTTTGAAAAAGTACATATATACTAATCAATGCTTATATTCAGCAAATCAATACAAAAGATGAAAAATAAGTTTCCTTAGACCTTCTGAAGAGATAAAAAAATAAGTATTACCAAGTCCTTGAAGTGCTAACTCCAAGTAGAGAACAGGCTTTGTAAAGCTCTTCGCAAACTGATTTGGAAAAGGCCTCTCAGACTAGCTAATATTTCTTCCTTTACCTCTTAAAATGAAGAGGAAAATTACTAATGATTGGTCCTAAAAAGAAATCAAAAAAACATTAGATGCTCAAAAGGTAATAAAAAGATTTCCAGGACTTTCTCAGTGACAGGCTCTGAGAAATAGCATTGTGTAGGAAAACGATTTACCTTGAGTGTTCTCCCTTCTCCTCTCTATCTTGATATTTACACTTTCTTTGTCCTTAATTTTTAATAAGTTTTTAATAAATAGTCTAAAACTAGAATCTTAATTAAAGAGTTTACTTCACTCTTTAATTGAAAGGATTAATTTGCTTAATTGGCAAAAAAAAAGAAAAGTAAACACCATAAAAAACATATTCACGGAATACGTCAACAGGGGATACCATGTCAACAGGGGACATCTGTGTCAACAGGGAACACCATGTCAACAGGGAACATCCGTGTCAACAGGGAACACCATGCAACAGGGGACACCACGTCAACAGGGGACACCACGTCAACAGGGGACACCATGTCAACAGGGGACACCATGTCAACAGGGAACACCTATGTCAACAGGGAACATCCATGTCAACAGGGAACACCATGTCAACAGGGGACATCCATGTCAACAGGGGACCCCATGTCAATAGGGGTCATCTATGTCAACAGGGAACACCATGTCATTCCAGTCAACAGGGGACACCATGTCAACATGGAACACCCACGTCAACAGGGGACACCATGTCAACAGGGAATACCATGTCATTCCAGTCAACAGGAGACACCAAGTCAACAGGGAACACCTATGTCAACAGGGTGGATTTAGAGAATTATTTAAAGAGAAGTCAATGAGCAAGGGGCAAGGGTAACACTTTCATATAAATATATCAGACTGTGTAATTAAATACTGTGAAAATTTGCATATTATTAAGTAGGAGTAATAATTTTTCCAGTTTTCATACAGGTCCTATCGGGCCTGTATGGCTCTAGTTCAAATGCAAGTCCTACTAAATCAAATACAAAGTTTTGATTAATTTAATGAATTACCATTAATCTTTTATAAATACTAATAAAAGTATAATGATCTTAAAACTTAACTCTGTTTTACATAACACAAAGTATATTACTAACAAAGTCACTATTAAGTAAGGAAAATTTATATTTTATCAATCAAAGACATTTTAATGCCGTTGCCTTCTCAATCTTACCAGAAGTATCAACAGAAGGTTTTTATACAACTAGGACAGATCTGGTATCTGATAGCAATTTTAAGGTACTATTATTTAA
This sequence comes from Loris lydekkerianus, assembly GCA_963574355.1. Lineage (NCBI taxonomy): Eukaryota > Metazoa > Chordata > Mammalia > Primates > Lorisidae > Loris > Loris lydekkerianus. The sequence continues at coordinate 39,545 of CAUYPK010112486.1, forward strand.
AAAATATATCCCAACAACAGAGATTAAAAACACATCAAAAATTATGTGTCTTAGAATTGATAAAATGGATATTATGCTAATGTATCTGGACAAAAGAAAAGTTAATACTACCAACAGTCAAAATTATCTGAACCAAATCATGCATAATTGATCATTATGAATTAATCACATTTGGGTAAAAGATGAATAAATATGCTAAAGATACTTGAAGATAAATTCTCTTGACATGGTAGGGTCTATGATCTGGGCACATACATCTTTACAATAAACAGATCGTACTCATAAACAACTTATAGCATATTCATAAAATGCATTATTCTGTGCAAAAAAAAAAAAAAAAAAAAAAGGAGCTAACTACTTATACACATGAATTTTAAAACATTAGTGGGCTGAGTGCCTGTAGCACAGTGGTTAAAGCACCAGCCACATGTTTTGGGGGTGGCAGGTTCAAACCCAGCCCAGGCCTGCTAAACAACAATGACAACTGCAGCAAAAAAAATAGCTGGGTCTTGTGGTGGGCGTCTGTAGTCCCAGGTACCTGGGAGGCTGAGGCAAGAGAATCACTTAAGCCCAAGAGTTTGAGGTTGCTGTGAGCTGTGATGTCATAGCACTCTACCGAGGGTGACATAGAGAGACTCTGTCTTGGAAAAAAAAAAAAAAAAAAAAAGCCAGACATACAAAAACAAAAATCATAATGTATTATTTCTTGTATGATATTCAAAATAAAGCAAAATTTATATATACTAACAAAAACTCTAATAGTAAAAGTCTAACATTATTGCCTCTCATGGGAGATGATATTAATTGAACAAGCAAACAGAAAACTTCTGGAGTGATGGGTATGTTCTATGCTTGAATGCAATCAATTATACTGATTGTACACGTGTATGCATAAGCTCTACATATTTACTATTATTATAATAGTAAAATATGACAGGGGACACTGTGTCAACAGGTCAACTATATATTTAAAAAAGGTTAAACATCCTTGATTCCTGAAAAATGTAGGAAGGTAGGCTGACAAACAAGTAAGACTAGAAATTAAGAATAATGGGGTGACTGTTTTGGACCTAAAAAGACAGCAGATCCAAAGGAATATGCAGAATGTATTCTAGAATATGGTGTTTAAGATTTGAGACAAAAAAGACTAAAGAGAGTAAGATTATAGAAAACAAAAGAATGCTACTTATCTAATCACTGAGTCAAGTTATACAAATACTTAAAGTATAACTTATAAAGTTTCAAACAAAAGATAAGTTACTCAAAATACCTGAGGGAGTTAATCAGAAGAAAAGAAGAGATTTATTTCTCAGCAATAAAACTGAGATGCATAAATCTTGACAATTCAGTATTAGTAGATGCCAGGACTATTATCCTTATTCTTGCTGGTATCAGCAAGATATTAATGAACCACAATTTACAAGATGAAATCTTACGTGAAGCAAGAAAATTAAGAACTTGTACAGCAGACTCTAAGATGTAATTTAATCATCATTTAATATTATGTAAAAAGAAATGCTGATTAAAGAATATATAGTACATATTAGAATAAATACCAAAGCAATAAATTTTTTCAACATGTTTATAAAACATAGGTTTCTTTAAAAATCAAGTTGCTATGTTCAAATGCACATGAAATTTTGAGTAACAGGATACACATTCTTATTTAATGTTGCTTTCTAATGTCAACTGTCTTAACCCCCTGAATCTGAAAAAAAAAACCTTTTTTTCCCCTCTAAAAACCGAGGTCACTTGGACAATTTAAAGAAAATTTCTAGAAAAGCAACACCAAAATGTTTTGGTGAGGTAAAATTATAATAAAACATTATTTAATTCATATGAAAACTTCTGTAATATTCTGAATAAAGATTACCTAATCTCAAAAAAAAAATAGTATTCTCTCTTACTAATTAAAAACCAACATATCCAGTACATTTCTTTAATACAGTGGGTGCCAAAGAACTGTATAAACATTTTAAGAAAGGAAAAAACTGTATTAAAATCATAATAAAATAAGGCAACATCTGTGATTATGTACACTGCATCTTGTATCTCTTATAATTGCAGAAGTCAGATGTGATTTGATTATAATTTTAATACAGCTTTTTCCTTTCTTAAAATGTGTATACGTTTTCGGCACCCTCTGTATATTATTCTATATTACCCTGAGTGACTTAAAGGTCACGTAGAAACTGTTAACACCTTCACTGCTGAATACTTAGAAGAAAAGATTAAATTTTCTTTTCAACATGGTAATTTTATAAAGCAATCAAGAAGCTAGCTATGTCATAACAAGATAATTGAAATGAACCTTATCAACACAACGGGCCTAATTTGTCTAGCACACGTTTAACGCCAGGTTAGAAAAACTGCGGGGTAGAATTCTTCACAAAGGAAAATCAGGCTACTTTTCAAAAGTCCCATGGACCAGGAAATATGAATTACTCTGAGTATTTTTAAAAGAATACTTACGACTACTTCCAAGTTCTTCAAATAGGAACTTCACTTTCTCCCACTCTGTAGAATTTTTGTCATTGGGAACATTCAAGGGAACAAAAGCACTACAAAGCAGAAAATAACTCGATGTAATGGCTTTAAAGATAAAAGGTTAAATAAAAAAGAAAATGGTCTGAAACAAATTTTTAGTAATTTTTTAAAACAAAGACTTCTATGGTTTATAAAATACCATCTATAATACAATTAAAATAAAAACATACATTACAGCCATGTAAAAAGCCCATTCATATTCAGAATATTCAATATTCTAAAACTCCATTATTTCAGTTTTAGGTAATCAGAGATACTGTACAGGGACAGAGATAATTAATGAACCCTTGCTCTTGATATCACTTTCATGTTCAAAACCGTGAACAGAGTTATCTAGCAGTTTAAATACTCTACAAAGAGGGGGAGTCTACACCAGGGGAACCTAATATAACCACAATAAATAAATAATAAACAAAAAGATTAAGTCATCTAAACTTCACCAGCCTGACTTGGGGAAAATATTACTTTTAAAGAGCTCCATCAGAGAGCTAACATTTGAACACTTTTAGGCATAAACTAAAGCACAAACTCAAAGCAGTTTCCTCAACTACTTTACCTCCACATTTTAAAATTTAAGAAACAGACCTACAATGCCTTCACACTAATTAATAAAACACCCATAAGCAGAACTCAGATAGTTACAACTATATATGTCTATAAATCCTGAGCAGTAATATTCAAAACATTTAACAACCAATATGGCAAAAACAAAAATCACACACAGATCCTGGCTTCAGTTCTTCAGGGCCCTGATGAACCGGGCTCCACTCCTTGGATGGGACTGATTCTCACACAGTCCCTCTGGCCTCAGATCTGCAGGGCCTGATGAACCAGGCTCTACTCCCGACGGGACTGATTCTCACACAGTCCCTGGCCTCAGTCCTGCAGGGCCCTGATGAACCAGGCTCTACTCCTTGGACGGGACTGATTCTCACACAGTCGCTGGCCTCAGTCCTGCAGGGCCCTGATGAACCAGGCTCTACTCCCGACGGGACTGATTCTCACACAGTCCCTGGCCTCAGTCCTGCAGGGCCCTGATGAACCAGGCTCTACTCCTTGGTCGAGACTGATTCACACACAGTCCCTGGCCTCAGATCTGCAGGGCCCTGATGAACCAGGCTCTACTCCGGATGGGATTAATTCTCACAGAGTTCCTGGCCTCAGTTCTGCAGGGCCCTGATGAACCAGGCTCTACACCTTGGATGGGACTGATGCATGGTAAGACTTAGGAAGGCAGAGCAGCAGCTGATGGGAGTGGATGCACATCAGCCTTTAAACCACCAGAAGGGTAAAACCACTGCTCTCTGACCACAGATCAGCCCAGGGTATAAATATCAGTAAAGAAAAAGGAATAATTAGAAAAGGCAATTGAAGTCAAAATGAGGCGGTAATATCAATTTTGATGAGAGAGGCAGCATTTAATAAGATGTCAGGAATCTACTAAATAGTGATAATACTAAAGTAATCAAGACTTAGAATACAATAGGGTATGGTAGAAAGGTACCTTATTATCTTGGTTGTTCTCAACAACAACAACAACAAAAAAAAAATGACTACGGAGCAGTTCAGCTTCCAAAGACACAAAGTACTACATCAAAATAAGAACTAGAGCCCAGTAAGATTATTATTTTCCCTCATACCCTTGAAAATAATAAAACTGAAAAATTGCTTAGTAAAACTATTTTATAACCAATCTGAGTCACTGAAATAGCTCAATACAGGTTATCTCTAAAAGACAAAGGGAGAACTGATGAATTCTAGCAGAGATGAAATTAAAATGATGAATTCAGCAGAACTGAAAATCAGACTTTTACTTCCTACACTCTGTCACCAAGTCAAGTCATATTTCTCTTCCAAATGGCTTATGTTTCTTCCTCTCTGCTCTCTTTGTAACTACTCTAGTTCTGATCCTCCCCTTTTATCTGAACTTACACAACGGTGCCCAGCTCATCCTCCTACTGAACATTTATATACCTCTTCTTCAACCCAAACCCCAAATTCCCAACAGTGTTGTCACTCTTAAAGCAAAGCCATATATACTTATTTTCATGCATTCATGCAAATACGTACACCTCTTCACTGTATTTTGATTGTTCAGCAGGACAAAACTCAAAATTTCTAAAACTTTCTGAAACATTGCACGTGATCCAGAGTCTGTCTACCTGGCTCCAGAGTTCATCTACTTGGCTGATGTCACATCCAGTCTAATCAATCACTTGCCCACAGAAACACTTTAAACATCATGTATAATTTTTTTTTTTTTTTTTGACAGGAAGGTAAAGTATAAATTCACATCATGCTTTTTATGTCATTCTTGAAACACTGCATGCTAACTCCAGCCTCCTGGTTAATACACCTTACACACTGAACTGTGTCCCCTAAAATTCATATGTTGAAGCCCTCACCCCCAATGTGATGTATCTGGATACAGATCCTTTACGGAGGTAACTGAGGTTACATGAAGTCATAGAGGTGCAGCCCTAGTCCCAAGACACTGGTGTCCTTACAAGAAGAAGAAATATAAAAGTGTCTTCATATGCCTGGGCTCACCTCCACCTTCCTCCCTCCCCTCCCCTTCCATGTCCTACATGAAGACAGTAAGAAGGTGGCATCTACAAGCCAGCAAGAGTCTTCCCCAGAAAACAACTTTGCCAGCACCCTTATCAGAGAATTATAGCCTCCAAAACTGTGAGAAAATATCTGTCTAGCTCAATGCCCGCAGCACATACACTGAGGCTGGTGGGTTCACACCAAGCCCAGGCCAGCTAAACAACAATGACAACTGCAAAAAAAAATAGCCTAGAGTTGAAATGGGCATTTGTCATCCCAGCTACTTGGGAGGCTGAGGCAAGAAAATTGCTTAAGCCCAAGAGTTTGAGGTTGCTGTGAGCTGTGACGCCATGACACTCTACCAAGGGCGACATAGTGAGACTCTGTCTCAAAAAAAAAAAGAAAGCAAGAAATCTTTGCCGGCAGGGTCTGCAGGGTCGGAGCAGTGCCTTCACGATGGCAGCGCCCGAGGAGGAAGTCTTCCCACAAAAACCTAGCTACAAAATGTACAGGGCTGCTCTGAAGGAGGAGAAAAGAAAGAAACGTCGGCAGGAACTCGCTCGATTGAGAGACTCAGGACTCTCACAAGAGGAAGAGGAAGATGCTTCTATTGAAGAACAACTAGAAGAAGAGAAATTGTTGGAGAGAGAGAGGCAAAAATTGCATGAAGAGTGGTTGCTGAGGGAGCAGAAGGCACAAGAAGAATCCAGAATAAAAAAGGAAAAGGAAGAGGCAGCTAGGAAACGTCAGGAAGAGTAAGAGAGAAAGTGAAAGGAAGAATGGGAAGAACAGCAGAGAAAAGAAAGAGAAGAGGAGCAGCAAAAACTACAGGAGAAGAGAGAAAGAGAGGTGATTCCTGCCGTGGGAGGATAGACAGAGGGCCTATCCTCTGAGTGTGCAGATGTGCTGTATGACGGGATTGAAGGATAAGCTGTA
>CAUYPK010112489.1:0-37845 GCA_963574355.1 Loris lydekkerianus
AAATAAGGAGTTACTGCTCTGATGGGAAGAGCCGTTAGGGGCAGGCCATAAGCTTGAAATTTTCAGCGGGTAATTGGGACAGGGAGATGAGCTAAGTTTTGTGACTGGGAGATAAGGAGATGTCTAGTAGGCAACTCCCTGTGCTTGGAAAGGAGCTGTAACTTTAAGAGATAGCTAGTCTTGGTGTGTTGAAAGCAGGAAGGGGCTTTCTGGGGAAGGGGCTTTTCTGGGGCAATTACCTAACATAGAGCCGTCCCCTACATACATCTGATGGGCTGGCAGATCCTGCCTGCTAGGCCTCAGAACTGTGTTCCCAAACTGCCTTCCCTCTGCCTAGCCCTACCCCTTCCTTACCTTAGAGAAAGTGTTTCCCACCTCTCATCAGAACTATTGTAATGGACACAGTTCTCCTCTTCCCAGGGTAGCAGATCCAAAGCTTTCCTTCCCTCCTAAGTTCCTACCAACTTCTACCCTCATCACATTCAGTCGATAACTAGGACTGGTAACTCCTCAATCACAGAGAAAGGGTATTTGTAGGAACCTCTACTTCTGAACTACAGAGGGTTTTCACCCCACGTGGCCACACTAGTCATTTCTATTTATTCTTCATTCTAGTTGAGTTTGGCTTTCTCCCCACCACTTCACTGAAAGCTTTCACTGAGACTGAGCATTATCTATCTGCAGAATCCCAAAGTGTATTTTCTTTTTTCTTTTCTTTCTTTCTTATTTCTTTCTTTTTGAGGCAGAGTTTCACTCTGTAACCCGGGCTCTAGGGCTGTGGTGTCAGCCTGGCTCTTAGGCACCTCCAACTCCTGTGGTCTTCCTGCCTCAGGCCCCTGAGTACCTGGGACAACAGGCCCCACCTTTAATGTGACAGGGTCTCACTCTTGTTCATGCTGGTCTTGAACTCCTGAGGTTAGGGGCACCTCTCAATTTGGCCCCCCGGAGAGCTGGGATTACAGGAGTGAGCCGCTGCAGCCCTCACAGCATATTTCCAAACCCCAGTGCTTGATCTGGGAGCAGGAACTGCTGACTGTTTTGAATCTTCCTGACCTCCCTCTCTCATTGTTCCCTCCCGGTCTTGTAGACCGTCACTTCTCTAGCACCTCTTTTATGCATACCCTAAGGGTCAGGGCTATTTACATAATCCTCTTTCAGTCTTGGCCTACAGGCATTTATTAAGTAGCCTTTTTCATTTTCCTAACATTATCTACCACTTCTACACTTAGCTTCCTAAATCTCTTTGTAGCTCTGATCAGCTATTATAGAAACCTGACTTGATGGTTTTGCTTTTATGTCCTTGAGCTAGAATTGCTTTTATTTGTGTGAGGAGAACAACAACAACAACAAAGCGATCTATATCACTTACTTTCGGCGAGACTCTCCAGCACTGGTGTGTAGATGGTCCTTTTTCCAATTCTTAGTGTGCCCAGCAGTCTGCAATGGAAAGTCACATTGCCTCTCCTCTTTGATTACTGCTTTTCTCCCCTGAATTGCTTTTTTCTAGAATTTGTGAATTGTCTGGGTGCTGCTCACCAACTCTGATTGGTATTATTGGCTTTCTAATAACACCAATACTACCTATAATAAGTCAGGTGATTGGTATTATTGTCTTTCCCCCCCTGCTATTGTGTTAATAAGTAGAAGGAGAAATACTGTGGTGACCATACATAATAGGACTTATTATAAATAACTCCTTCTCCATCCCTCTTTCTATTCCTTCTCCCATCTCCTCCTTTCTTCTAGGCAATCAAGGCTGTCCCTGTTTGGCATTCTTTAGCTCAGGACAGATCTCAATCTTAGTTACTTCAGTTTCGTTTATTATTACCTTAATTTCATCAGCTAAGGTAGCAGGGTGAAGCCTATAGCTTTGTGAAAAGCCTCCTGAAATTGAAAGGGTCAGAGCAAGCTAGATAATTGCTAGTGACTTTTGAGTCTGACCAGGACCTTCACTATAACTAGCTGTGGGGCCCTGGGCAAGTTGTTTAACCCTTATGAAGTAACCCTTATGAAAAAATAAAAACAAAAAATTTAAAAACCTCCATACTCATACAGAAAACTACTGTCTTTTCCTTCCTACTTTATAAATAATGTGTTAGAGGTGAGAACCAATTTGAGAAGAAAAAGTAAAAGGAAATATACTGTAGATGGTTGTCAACTATTTTTGTATTATGATAAGATAACCAGCTCATATTTTTGTGAGATGCCTTAGGCATTGTTAATGGAGGGTTTGTTTACACACCAATGCTTAGATAAGAGTAGAGTTTTCTCACCATTCACCTTCTCAATCCTATAGAATCCAGTGACTTTTATCCCTCTGACAACTTCAGTACTCAAGTGTGAATGGATATTCCCAGATTGCCAAATTTATCAAACAACAGTAAAAATGTTTGCTTCAGTAAATAATGATCCTCAGATATCAAGTAGTCTTGGTCTTCTTAAATCTCTCTGAACATTTGATGGTGCTGGCCATCCCTCCTTCCTGAAAGTCCTCCCTGGACTGCCACAACTCCACTCTAGGAGACTCAGACCACCTGCTTCACGTCCCACATTTGCACTTCTCTGATTCACTTCTTTCGCCTGATACCTCAAATTTGTTTTCTTCTGCTTTCTTTTCTATTGGATGCTCTATCCTTTGGAAGTCTCATTCATGCATAGGATTTCAATTCTTACTCTTGTGCTAAATCTAGGTCACTAGCTTACTCTGTTGCTGAAGCTCCAATGCTTCACAGGTCACTTCATCTTGAATCTTCTGCTGGCTTCTCAAATGCTACACGCCCTGCACTAAACTCATGACCTTCTTCCACTTGTGCTTTAACTTTAGTCATTGTCTTGAGACTCCCGTGTTGATCAGTGGCATCACCTCTATTTGCCTAGAGGCCTTGGCATCATTCTTGATTTTTTGAGAAAGCATTCTCATTGCTTTTCCCTTTAATCTTGCAGCCATATTAAATTAATAAGTTGTCAAATTCTATCAGTTTCACTTAGGAATGACTCTTGTCTCTATGACCTTGAAACACGATGGTTTATATGTCCCCATCTTGATTCTTGCTATCACTCCCTGGTCTATTGTTGCTAGAGCTATATTTTTACAATCCCACTGTCACTCAATTCAAATCTTTGACAGCTCTCTATTGCTTCCAGCATAAACCTTAAATTCTTTATCATGGCATTTGAATGCTTTCAGGGTTGAGTCTTAACTACTTCTTGAGTCTCTAGTCACATTGCCCATACACTTCACACCTGAGTCACACTGGAATTATTGCCATTTGCAAAATCCAAAATGCAAATTCTCAACTCCTAATCTTTGCTTATTTAGTTCCTGCAGCCCAAAATTCAGTTAAAGTCGTTAACAGTCATTAAAGATCTTCTAAAATACCACACAATGAATGTTTTCTGAATTAAAATATAATTAACTTCTGAGCATAGATATGAAAGCAGACGTAGTATTTGCAGTATTTGCAATAATTAGCTGAATGCTGGGTGCGTAATAGGATCTTGAAAAATATTTACTTGAAAATAAAAGCTTTAGAATTTCTTGTCTGCATGGTTATATGTAGTCTGACAATTAAGTTCATGAACTCATCCTAGAAAAAATGCTACATACCTCATTGCTGAATATCACTATGGTCATCTTCAAAGTACTGTCCTTGAGAAACTGTGTGCCAACACCAATGTCTAGTCCATTCTTCAAAGCAATTTAGTAACTCTTTTTCTAGAATGGTTATTAGTGCTGTCATCATATTACCCTTGATGTCCTGAATGTCATCAAGATGTCTTACTTTCAATATTTCCTTTATCTTCAGGCAAAGAAAAAAGTGACTGGAGGTCAGATTAGGTGAATAGGTAGGATGTTCTAATGCAGTTATTTACTGGCTAAACAGTCCCTTGTGGATGGTGCCATATGAGCTGATGCATTGTAACAACACAAGAGCCATGAATGGTTGGCCAAGATTTTCAGTTAAGATTTTCCTATTTCCATCAGTAGAGGAACTAATACATGCCCACACAAGAGAAAAACTCAATTCACTTCAAGTTGAAAAGAGGGGTAGGAGGGAGGGAGATTGGTGAGCTCCCCTCTAACGGGCACAATGTAAGGGTATAGAGCACACCTCTTAGATGCAGGACACAACTTACAACAGGGACTTAACTAACAAATGCAAACATTATAACCTAATCATCTGTACCCTCATATTAATCTGAAATTAAAAATAAAATAAATTAAAATGTTTAACAAATTAAAATAATTTTCCTATTTCGTTGTCAATGTTTACTTGGTCTGCTGTGCTCCTTACGGTCAGCTGATGATTTTGACACATAATTTGATGAGTTTGCATGATGTTTTTTGTCAGTTCTGCTCATTACTGGCTACTCTGATCTTTCTTCATCAGTGACACTTTCTCTTCCCTCAGAAAAATGTTTAATCCATTTGTACACTGCCATTTTATTCATGGCATTATCCCCATGGCTTGGACTAATATGTCCCTGATTTCACTTTCACTCTTGCCAAGTTTAACAAGAAATTTATGAATGTTTGTTTGTTGCTCTAATTCAAGCTCCAGCATTCTTACAATGGCACACAAAAACACACAACCACAATAATGAATGTCACTTAGCAAGGCACTTGTCACATGTGGACACAAACACTGCTGTGAGACACTGATATTGGTACCATGGTTATGAAACCTTAGTGAGTTTTTGGTACAGTGTAAGTGCGTAGTAACAAGCTTGCAGCCTAATTGTCAACCTCGTATGTTTTTTTAACACCCATTTGTTCCTCAGGAGACAAAAAGTAGTAAAATAAGCAGATAATAAATAAAATGAGCATTTTTACCATCTACTGGCATGCATTGTTGCTCACAGAGGAGAATGGCTGTTTACAAGATTGGCATTGACATAATTATTTGCAAACTCCTCTTTAAGTAACTAAGATTTGATTTTTTCATAATAATAAATATTTGTAGGACTAAGCTTACTTACCACTTTTCTCAATGTGACATTTTACACATATAGGACATTGGGTTCTGTATCATACGTTACAGGGCACATCCATGTTTCTTGCTTTCTGGCAGCAAAGCTTCACAATATCGTGCACATGAAACACTGAGTGATTAAGTCTATATCAAAGCTAGCAATGAAATTGGGGCTGTGATGCAAACACTGGAGGGTCTTTGACAACTGAAAAGTTGGTTCATCCTGTAGAAATTTACTTGACTACATTATAAATAAAGTATTTTCATCTGAATTATTTTTATTATTTCACCAGATTATTATAATTATCTACAAGCTTCATTTTATTTGGCTTTGTATTACTTTTTGGCCTTTTCAATCAGTCAGAATTAATTAGGAAAGCACCAGAATTCTAAATTTAAATTTGGTTTGCTATGGAATAAACAATTTTTCCCCTAGGATAATTGCTGTGTTATAGATTAAATAGGAGTCAATCAATGAAAATCTCCCCAAAAAGAAATTTTTGTCTTCTTCACTGAGTTTGTCTGAGCACATTATTTTATTACTCTGTGGACCACAAGGAAAAATCATTGGTGCTGACATGAAAGTAAATATTTGTATTTATAAGCCTTGATTTATTAGAAGACAAAATAATTTCTTACAGTTAAGGGTCAGAATAAATATTGCCTCTCTGTCTTTGTAGTCTCTGGCATGAAGTCTAAAATTAGCAACTTGTCTGATAATCACCACTTGCCCATTTGAAAGGGTGTAAAGGAGTTGTTAAAACTATGGACATTGAAATAAATCAGATTGTGGCTTGAGTCGCCATTTGTTATCTGTGTGACCTTGGGTAAATGGCTTGGTTGATCTCTATCAGACTCAATTTTCTCATCCATAAAATACATTCATTCATTCACCCATTCATTTCTCCATCGACTTAGTCAATTATTCAGCAAATATTTATTGGTAATTACTTATGCCAACTTTTTTTCTAGAATATCTGGGAAGTAACAGTGAACAAAACAGGCAAAAATATGGGTTCTCATAGACGTTACTTCTAATATGGAAACAATAACAGTACTTACATTCCTTCCATGGCTGTGGTGGAAATTATATATATATATAATATATATTATATATATAATATATATATACATATATACATATATATGTATATATGTATATATATTATATATATATATTTATATATATATAAAACGTACAACACCTAGCATCTAGTGCATCCAGCAAATTAGAGAAGGTGACTAATCTGCTTTGACAGACACACAGAAGAGGTGCTTGTGGAAGGGATGTGATCTGGAGAGAGAATAGGTTGGGGCCAGGTTTTAGAGTTTGATGTTTACTAAGTACTTACTACTATCAGTAGATACTTTAAACTTACAACAACCCAATGAAGCAGATATTGGAATCGAGAGTCCATTCATTCAGTCAATCATTCATTCATTCATTTAAAAAAACCTTTAGTGAGGGTCTTCTACATGCCAGGCACTGTGCTAGGCACTGGACATAACAAGAGGAGTAAGATGTAGGGCTTCCCCTGCAGAAGGTGCTCACAAATCATGACAGTACAGTGGAGAAGATGCCTTGGTAGAGTAAAACAGAGCCCTGTTCCAGCACATAACCCAGTCTGAAGGGTTGGGACTGGATGATGAAAGCCAGATGATGGAAACATCTTGAGCTTAGGTTGCAGAATGGCTCGAGTTCTCCTCCAGAAATCCTGCCCCACCTCTCAGTTGTACAGGGTGTCCATAAAGTTCATGTGCAATTGAAAATAGTTTAACATAGTAAATTGCACATGAAGTCCATGTTCACCCTGTATTTGTGACTTGCTAGATACTCTCTTGAAAGTTGCCGTATACCTGTGTTTTAGGATAAGAGCTATTTTCAGATGTATATATATACATATTATTATTATTATTTTTTTTTTTTGAGACAGAGTCTCACTTCATTGCCCTCAATGGCCATAGCCTCACAGCTCACAGCAACCTCCAACTCCTGGGCATAGATGATTCTCTTGACTCAGCCTCCTGAGTAGCTGGGACTATAGGTACCCACCATAGCACCCGGCTATTTTTTGTTACAGTTTGGCGGGGCCAGGTTCGGACTCTCTACCCTCAGTATAGAGGGCTGGTTCCCTACCCACTGAGCCACAGGCACTGCCCCAGATATTCTATTTCTGAAAACAGACTTTGAGAGAGCAGCTGAGAACAGGAAAGGAATGAATTAGGTAATTCTCTGGACCTACTCTTTCTCCTTGCAGGTGGGCCAGGGGAGAAAAAAGAGTGCCTGGGTAGCTCGCAAGGAGTGGGCTTTTCACTTCACTGGACTTGGGGTCATCTTTTTAAGCTGGGAAAATAACTTCTTTTCCTTGGAGTCATTTTTCATATTCAACAGAGTTATAGGTACAGGATTTTAAAGACTCTCCCCTGCTCTGACATTTCATGATTCTCCATGTGGAAGAGTAGGTCACTGTATAGTAGTAAACATATGTGGGTATGTGGAATGTATGGTTTCTGCTTGATGGTTCCTCTAGAAACCATACAGAGCTCATCTTGTTGATATAGAAATAATGATGTGTTCAGGGAATGACCAAAGAAATTCAGCAGGAGCCTTTATACATTTAATGGAGGATATTTGATCATTTGGAAGCAGTAGATTTTACTTTCTTATTTTTCTGTCTTTGCTATAATTAAAGGACATATTGACTGTGACGTTTTTTCATTTGTCCTATACAAGGCATAGGGAGCTAGAATAATTCCTTCAATCCCTAAGAATTTCATAGTTTATTTTGTCTTAAACATTCTTGCAGTAACTTTTTTCATTTTAAAATTAAAACTTTGACCTTTGGGAAGTAATTGTTGTGAACTTCTTTTTTTTTTTTAAGTGTTGGATACAGTATTAACTAAACCTCCAGTTCAAATATAAAAATTTGTGAAATGTTTTTCCTTAGCTTTTTATTCCTCCCTGCATCTATTTGTGTTCATTTTTTGATAAGTGACACCTTAATTTACCTAATAAATACGTTCCTAAAATAGGAGTCAAATTACTTTTAAAATGTTTTTAGGACTTGCTGTTTCAATGGCCTCTATTGTAAAATTATTTTGCAATGTAACATATTTGATCCTACTTTATCTTTGATGTCCACTTGGAATTTGATCTATTGGGTTTATCTAAAGCAAGGCACATCCATTAACTAGTGGATCTGTTCCTATTTGTTACTCTCATAAAATACACAGCTATCCCATTAAGCTTTTACAATCCAGAACCTCATATAGTGAGCATTAAATTGATATTAACAATGTAGAGTTTCCTTTTCTTACAATAATAAATAAATAAATACATACATACATAAAATTCTGTATCCAAGATAGTATACTATACATATACATTCAGTGTATAATTAAATGATCTTGTTAAGTTTGATTGAGTGTGTTTATTTTACAGATTGTGGACCTACAAACTGTTACTAGGGATATGGATATATTTGTGGACATCTATTTGCTGAACAAATACTTATTTAATGCCTGGCAACTGTGAGGTACTGAACTAAAAATGCTGTGGAATGTAGAGTATGATATATGATCTTTAGGAGCGTATAGTTCATGTATATCAAGGGAAAGAGATATATACACATGAAAAGTTATGTGATGTTAAATTGCAGCATTAAACAACAACATAAAGTAGCATTTCCCAAACTATGGTATGTGAGATAATTTTAGGTAGTAGACATAGTCATTTTTATATTAATGGTTCTATTTTTATTGTATATAGTTTAACACTTACCTTAAATTTATGTTATTGGCCTTGCATTATGGGCATGTTCTACAATTTCCTATAAAATCAAGTGTATTTAATTAAAATTGTGGGGATTCATTTTAAGAAAGTATTAAACACAAAAACATAAGAGGCAGTATGTGGTTATGGAAAAGAAGTAGTGAACAGTGTGTGAATCCTGGGATTGGGGAGAATGATGAGAGCAATGCCATATAGGGATTTGTAACCAGGTGTGTTGCCAGCAAGGCAGCCACATACGGGAGGCAGTCAGGGTCCCTGCGAGCTGTGGGGTGGGGGTCAGGGCAGGCTCCATGGAGAATGAGGAATTTGAAATTGGGCAGAGAGAAGGGAGGATGTCTTAGGGGAGGTTCTCACAGTGACAAAAGAACTTGGAGGCCAGCACACACATGGCAGTATGTATGGGACAGGGAAAGAGTTTACAGCAGACAGTCTGAGTGGAGGAAGATGGGAGGAGAGGTTGAAAGTGTTGCCTGGAGAGAGGATGATTGGGCATTGAATATTAGGCCAAGAAATCTAGGCTTTTCCTGCGGTTTATAAGAGGAAGCATTTTCTTCCATTTGAGGGTGGCATTCCAGAGGGATGATAAGGAAGGTTCTGGAAAGCTTTCCAAATCACATATATGTCTCTCAGTGTGTGACTCCTGGTACTGTCATTACTGAAGGATTTGCTATCTGGGACCCATACCTCCTTTACCATTGACTGTGGCTCTAAAGAAACCCATGACCTGAAAGGTCGACTAGTCCGAAGGCAGCATTAGGCTATGGATTCATTTAAAGAGAGCACGTCTAGGGTGGGGCTAGAATGGCATCAAAATATGGGATTCTGGTCAGCCCAAGATAACTTCAGTTTAACTTGGGGCTGACCTACTTTCTTAATAAAGCTATGTTGTACACATAAAAGAGTTGTGATAATGTGTTATTATTAGATTTGTTTTAATGGTATTGACCTGGCAGCTTTTCTGTTTCAGATAATTTTACTTGTGTGACTATGGCAGGTTTCAAGTTTCCTTTTACATAACTTGCCTTAATTTGCTCATGAGGTTTTATTATACTTTGGGGCAGCCTGGGCATTTTCAACAGCCTGGGAATAGGCCTCCTAAATTTATTTTGAGGCATGTTTAAATATAAATTTGGCTTACCAAAGTAAACATGAAATGACTGCAATGATTTATAATGGAATTTAGTTTGGAAAAATGTTCATACACAATGAAAACCATTATCAATTTCACTGTTCAGTTGAAATGTCTTCATTCCAGATGAATTCCAACCTATGGCAACTTAGTAATGCAGTGGTCTCAAAGTAGACAATTTTCAAACTGTCTTCTGTTCTCTAAGGTGAATGAAAAGGGTAACTTTGGGTCCCCATCTGTACTTCAATTAGAGAAACTCTGTTCTAATTGATTTTTTCTATCTGTGCCCTGATGACACTTTGAAACTCTAAGATAATTAGGAAAAAAGATAATAAGAACTCTAAGCAATGGGGAACTCCCCTCAGTGGTCCAGAGATCAAAGCAATAATGATGGTGATTACTCATCAGCCCTGTCAGGAAGTTATTCTAATAACTGATTATAACCTTCACTGATATATCAGTAAGCAAGGACATCACTATGTGGTCTGAGGTTGGTGTTTAGCTACTTAGAAAAAAAAGTCTGAGTTTTACTCAGTTTCTTTATTAAAAGAATAGTATAATTATTCTAATCATAAACATTAGCCAGTATTCCTAATACCTAAAATTTTGGCATTACAATTGGACTAAAATTTTAAAAAGCAAATTATTTTCATTCATACTTGACAAGCTTCCATTTCTATTTTTCCCTACCCAAATCCAATTCTCACTTGATGTGATTCTTGGATATGCAATCCTATCAAATGTAATAATGCCTTTGCAACTTGGTTTCTCCCAAGTCTTCTCTATTCAATTTAGGATCCCACATTCCCTCAGTTGTTCAACCCCCCAAGACTTTTTCTCACTGCTGTAATTAATCAATCCATTAGCAAGGTCTTGCCGGCTCAAAATACATCCAGCTAGGTTCAGTGGCTCACTCCTGTAATCCTAGCACTCTGGGAGGCTGAGGTGAGAGGGAGGAGCACTTGAGCTAAGGAGTTTGAAACCAGCTTGAGCAAAAATGAGGCCCTGTCTCTACTAAAAATAGAAAATATTAGCCAGGCCTTGTGTCAGAAATGTGTAGTCCCAGATACTTGAGAGACTGAGGCAAGATGATCACTTGAACTCAGGAGTTTGAGGTTGCTGTGAGCTAGGCTGACCCCATGACACTCTAGCCTGGACAACAGAATGAGACTCTGTCTCTGAAAAAAAAGAAAAAAAAAAAAAAAAAAAAAAAAGTGTGTACGTGGCTCAGTGCTTGTAGTACAATGGTTTTGGTGTCAGCCACATACACAGAGGCTGGTGGGTTCAAACCCAGCCAGAGCCAGCTAAACAACACTAACAATTGCAACAAAAAATAGCCAGGCATTGTGGTGGGTGCCTGTAGTCCCAGCTACTCGGGAGGCTGAGGCAAGAGAATCACTTAAGCCCAAGAGTTTGAGGTTGCTGTGAGCTGTGATGCCACCGCACTCTACCCAGGGCGACAGAGTTACACTGATTGCATTTGTTAGGTAAAGTCCCTCTTATAATTGTGTCCCACCCCCAAGACGTGTGCCAAACACTGTGACCTCGCCATCCTTCTCCCTCCCCCCCTCTCACTACTCCCTCACTCTCTTCTCTCCCACCTGTATTAGACCATCTGGTCTACTGCCTTCATATTAGAATTTAGTACATGGAATTCTTGCTTCTCCATTCTTCTGATGCTTTATTAAGAAAAAATGTGATCTTTTAAAAGTGTAAGTTATACAATGACTAATGCTTAAATCAAACTGATTAACATAGCCATCACCTCATGTATTGTTGTGGTAAAACATTTAAAATTTACTCTTAGTTATTTTCAAATATACTCTTGGGTTGTGCACATTAGATGAGATCACACCAAGTGCCTTCCCTCCTCCCACAATCACCCTCCCCCTTCCCCTCCCCTCTCCCTCCTAACCCCTCCGTCTTGCTATATTATATTTGTGTTTTATCAATCATATGGGTGTGTGTGTTTACATATTGGTTTCATAATAGTATTGAGTACATTGGATACTTTTTTTCCATTATTGAGATAACTTTACTAAGAAGAACGTGTTCCAACTCTATCCAGTTAAACGTAGAAGATGTAAAGTCTCCATCTTTTTTATGGCTGAATTGCTTTCCATGGTAAACATATACCACAATTTGTTAATCCATTCATGGGTTGATGGGTGTTTGAGTTGCTTCCATTACTTGGCAATTACGAATTGGGCTACAAGAAACATTCTGCGTAGACTATACTTCTGTCTTCTTGGAAGAAGCAGAACATAAAGTATTGCAGCATGCTTTTCCCACCTTGTTAAGTATACTTTATTATCTGCTTCTTCCAAGAATACAGAAGAATAGCCAACAAACACATGAAAAAATGCTCATCATCCCTACACATCAGAGAAATGCAAATAAAACCACTTGGAGATATTACCTAACCCCAGTGGGAATGGCCCACATCACAAAATCCCAAAGCTGCAGGTGCTGGCATGGCGTAGAGAGATGGGAACACATTTACACCACTGGTGGGATGCAAACTATTACAACCTTTGTTGCAAATAAGTATGGAGAATCCTCAAAGAGTTAAAAGTAAAGCCTTCCATTTGCACCTACAATCCCACTACTAGGTATGTACCCAGAAGAAAAGAAATCATTTTACCATAAGACATTTACACTCAAATGTATATTGCAGCTCAATTTACAATTGCTGAGATGTGGAAACAACCCAAGTGCCTGTCAACCCATGAATGGATCAATGAACTGTGGCATACATATACCGTGGAATACTATTTAGCTGTAAAAAAGATAAGACTTCATATCTTTTATATTTACCTGGATAGAGAACATTCTCCTTAGTAAAGTATCTCAAGATGTATAAACAAGCATACCATGTACTCAATGTGAATTTGTAACAAGTAGATGAACAACTACAGGCTCCCAAGAGAGGAAAAACAATTACATTCAAGAAAAGGGGAAGCTGGAAGGGGGGAAGGGACTCACTAAGCTCCCACCTAACAAGTACAATGGGGGGCCATATGGGACAACTCCTGAGTGAAGGTCCCAAATACAACCTTGACTTTTCCTAACAAACCCAAACAATGTAACCTAAACATATGGACCCTTATATGAACCTAAAAAAATAGTTTTCAGTTTCCATCAACAAACAAACAAACAAACAACAAACACTTTATGTTTTGTAGGGTTCTAATCATATTTTGAAACATGTTGAAGAAATAGAAGTAGGGAAAACAGCAACACATAGATCTTCAATATGTAGTTTTGGAATGGTAGATATTTTTGTTCCCTTTACATTTTTTTAAGACTTTCTTGGTTTTAAAACAGTTAACACATATTACTTTTGTTTATGATTTTTATTACTTTTATCATCAGCAAAGGAGAATTCCTGGCACTAAAACCCCAAGGTGGGCTGTGCGCAGCTGACCCTCTCGCAGCTGTAGATGTGACGAAAGGTAGTGTAGAGTGAAGAAAGGTGCAGGTCCAGTTTCAGTCTTTTACATGTGGATATCCAATTCTCCCAGCACCATTTATTGAAAGGGAATCTTTCTCTCAGTGGATGCTCTTGTTTGGTTTATCGAAGATTGGGTGGCTGTAAGTTGTCGATTTCATTTCCTGGTTTTCAATTTGATTCCAAACGTCTGTGTCTCTATTTTTGTGCCAGTACCATGCTGTCTTGACCACTATGGCCTTGTAATACATCCTAAAATCCGGTATGGTGATACCCCAGCTTTGTTTTTATTACTTGGTTGGTTGTTGGTTTCTATCTCTTGTCTCTAATAACCTGGAGACTCACGTGGCTCAACGGTCTCTGTTTTATTTTCCAGTTCAGAAAAGCTGGTTTCAGGCTCGCAACCCCGTTTGAAGTACAATTCTTTTCCAGGCAAAAACGGTTGAAAAATCACATTGTGCTACATAATGGAATTTCATTTCTTCCTGAGCAACATCACCCAGGGGAAGTTTTCTGTTGTGTTTTGTGTTGTTGTTTTTAGGATCAAAAAAATTACTTGCATTGAATTGATAATGTGTGGTCCATGAAAAGAAACAATATTGAATTTAACAGTTCTAACAACTGAAGTTCTGAGACCATTGAAAACGAAGAATTCAGTTTGCTATCTTCTTTATTCCTTTTTTGTTGAGAGAAATAGCATGTGTTATATACAGTACAGGGTTTTCAAGAAAGGCAGAAATATTTGTACATGTGTGTCCTCACGTGCTGGGAAAAGCCAGTAGAGCTGGGGACAGGCTTTTAAGTACCTCACGACTGAAAGTCCTATCTATGGAGCAGCAGCTTGTTATGCAGAACCTCAGGCCTACTGCGGGCTCATGGAGCCAGAATCTGCAGTTTAATGAAATCTTGGGGTGACTCGTGTGCACATTAATTGAGGAGCATTGTCCTAGTCCACAGCAAGAACTTCCAGGTCCCAACTGCTGACGCTGGAGCTTCACTCACTTCTCCTGTTCTCTTTCCACTCTTGCCCCTCCCAGATGACTTGGGAGGGAGTCTGGGACGCTCCTGACCTGGGCACTGTGAACTCCCAGGGAGCTGTGAGTGGTCTGTGGACCACTGAAAGTCCACATAAAATGCGTGTGTACTTGTATAGTCAGCTTTCCTTAAATTCTCAGGAAGAGAATAATATTAATATTATTATTATTATGTTAATAATAACACATTAGAAGAAAATTGCCTATTCAGTTCCCATAGGTTTTGCATGCTTTAGGATTGTTAAAAAGGTTAAAAGTCTGCACAATGTGAAGTTGGTGCCTTCACTCTATCTTTTTGATTACTTTCATTCCCTAGGACGGAGCTCCTCAGCCCTGGCTGCTTATTAGAATCATCCCAGCTCAGACTCATTGCATCAGATTCTCAGAACCCCTGTGGGTGGACACCAGGCTTACTCGGTTTGGGTATTCATGCTCTGGGTCAGGTGTCCTCAAACTGCGGCCCGCGGGCCACATGAAGTGGTGTGAATTGTATTTGTTCCTGTTTTGTTTTTTGCTTCAAAATAGGATATGTGCAGTGTGCATAGGAATTTGTTCATAGTTTTTTGTTTTTTAAACTATAGTCCAGCCCTCCAACAGTCTGAGAGACAATGAATTGGCCCCCTGTTTAAAAAGTTTGAGGACGCCTGCTCTGGGTGATTTTAAAGTGTAGCCAGGTTCAGAGCCATTTGCACAGAGCAATGTATTTGCTGAATTTCAGAATGGCCTTCTCGGGGCATCACGTGTCTTTCATTATTGAAAGGGCACTTGATTCTGTTTCCTCTGGGCAATGAAGTGCCTTCTGCCTGTGGAATATCATTATATACGTGCCCCGCTGTGCTGTCTTTCTTCATCATGTCAAATGGAGGCTGATGCGCAAAGTTGTCCAGATCTGGAACTAACTCCACGAACTATTGAATCTCCCAGCTTCTTGTCTGCTGCTCTAATTACTGGTCCATCTCAGAAAAGCTTCCTGATTTTTCTATTATGAGTGACTTTTCAAATACGATAAATCTGAAAGGGATCTCTCTCTCAGACTCTTTCATGGAGGACACTTGATACACTGTAAGAATGATGGAAATGAGTAATTATGCTATAACTAGAGAATTTAATTTTAAGTAACTTTTCTACCCATTAGAAGTTCTTGGCTGACAATGGGGTTTTAAAATGAATGGTTTCTGATATTTTGCAAGGCTAAAAACACATAATAATATGTGGACTTCCAGGATTTCAAAGAGAACAAGAAAGAGCATTGTAGATTGGAAGTAATTTACAGGCACTAGTATGCCTTTCACCAAATAAAGGAAGTGCAATCTTATGATAAAGTTCCCATTTATAAAGCTTTCTACTAAGATGCGTTTGCAAATTGATGTCCATTACATAGTCACATTTTTCCACTCGGTACTTCAAGCATTTCTACCACTATAAGATTTTGTGTCCAGTCTCTGAAAAATAATCTAAGCATTTATATGCATACTACCTTTTTCTAAAGGAGATTTCTGACAATCTGAGCACATCTCTTCTCTTTTGGGGATTTCTATGGGAATTAGGGGGAATTGTTTTCACCTTATGTTCACCTCTGAAATGAACTCATCAAGGGTTTATTTGATTACTAACTTCTTCAAGATGATGAGAATGCATTCCTGAGAATGATGAATTAGCTTTAAGGTCATAGGGATGGGGAATGGAATCACAGAACAATTGAAATCTAAAGAAGATATTTTTGATGTGTCAGTTTGTATAAGAGAAAAATAGAACCGGTCATTTTCCTAGTATTTATGCCTTTGTTTTCTCTGCTTGGAGATAGTAAATATTCAGAATAATATAATGTAACTTGTATGATACTAACTTTTGTTTCCTTCCAGCTAAGGGTTTTCTCAGTTGTCTTTTCTAGTAAATATATGTAAACAAAGTGATTTTCTATTTGAAATGGAAGATGCACACAGGCTATAATTATGCTTTTGATCTTTCCATTGAACTGCTTAATTGTAGGAACCTCAGTTGCAGGAGACTACGTGATAAAGTCATTCTTCTTTCTTGGAAGAATTTTTTTTTTCTAGTGGAGGCTACAGCTTTGTTATAGCTAAGCTCTTGTCTAATATTTCCATCTTTGTCTATCTTATAAAAGAGATTCTACACCTGAATTCATGAATGACCTTCCTATTTCTTGTTTGGATATCCCTTGTTGTTAATTTAAGCCAAACTAAGGTAATCAAAGCAGTATGGCAATAAAACTTGAAATATTTTCCTGCATTTCTGGAAGACAAATGGCTGTTAGAGTTGTGAAGTTTAACAATTTTTAATTCAGACCCCACTTATGAGTGTCTAAAATGTTCTAGTTTCTGTGCTGGGCATTCCAGGAAAGGCAGTAATTCCATTCCAGAGAATCACTGGAATGATTATAGGAGAAAATAAAAAACTAGTAACTAAAACATAATGTAAGTGCAATGTACAGAGTGGGGAGCAGGACCACAGAAAAGTAGCAGAAATTTCAGAGAGTTGAAGAGGGATGCAGTTATTATTATCACCTGATGAGTGAGTTACAGCAACAAAAACCTATTCAAGGTAATAAACCAAAAGAGAAATAATAACTATGGTTTTCTGACACTGAAAGGAAAGAAAAAGAGGGAGGGAGGGAAGGAAGAAAAGGAGAAAGACAGAGAAACAGAGAGACAGAGGTAAGAAGGAAGAAAGGAAGGAAGGGAGGGAGGGAGGGAGGGAGGAAGGAAGGAAGGAAGGAAGGAAGGAAAAGAGAAGGAAGGAAAAAAAGAAAGAGAAAGAGAAGGAAGGAAGGGGAAAAAAAAAGGAAAGAGAGGAAGAGAAGAAAGGGAGGGAGGGAGAGAGGGAGAAAGGAAGGGAGAGAGAAAGAAAGAGAAAGCTGAAGAATCAGGCCCCAGAAAGTACCTAACCTTCTGAGTTCTGGGCATCTGACTAGCAGAAACTAAAAAACAGTTGCTAAGGGTGTTCTTGTAGGATGAGTCCACTCCAAATACTTTCTGTTTCTATGTCACTTCTCTCAAAAGTCTGAGTGGCCTGGTGTAGGCCACATGCATACCCCTTAGCTGGGGCAGAACAGGGCACTTTGATTGACAGTACAATCAAGACTGTTTGCAAAGCGGGGTGGGGGTGGGGTAATTCCCAATGAGAAATCAAGGTGCTATTGTTGAAAGAAGGTGGAACAGATACTGTCAAGTAAAAATAACAGAAGCCTGCCCCAGGAAGGGGTATTTAATCCTTGAAAGATAAATAGGAATCTCTTAGGCAGAAAATGGGGAATGGCATTCTAAATAGAGGGAAAGATTCTACCTTGTCAAACAATGGTAATAAGAAATTTAGTATAGAAGCAAGCTAAATTTGAAGACGTTTGAGTGGTGAGACGTGGCAGGAGATAAGTTAGGAAAGAACTCTCTTCATATGACACGTGAAAGATTAGGACTTGGTCCCATATTTAATAAAGTTTTCTTATTTTTTTAATAATTTAAATTAGTAAAAGATAAGCATAAATATAATCAGAAAATTAACAGAGAGAAATTTAGTTAACTACTATGCATGTGAAAAAATGTTCAACTTTCAGAAGTCAGAGTTATTGAAAAAAGAACAGATAACTAATGTTCAGTCTATTAATTTTCTAGCTTGACTTTAAGAAGGCAAGCTAGAATGGAGATTTTACATGTTGTAGGTGAGAAGGGAGGGTGAAACAGGCATTATTTTTTCTAGAAAATTATTCAACAAAGTATGTTAAGATTCTCTAAATTTTCCTCATCTCTTGACCAAAGATTCTACTTTAGGATTTTGCTTTAAGGCAATAATGATGGACGCAAAAAGACATTGAATCACAGTGTTTTATAGAATCAAAAAAATTGGAAATATCCTA
Organism: Loris lydekkerianus; assembly: GCA_963574355.1. NCBI lineage: Eukaryota > Metazoa > Chordata > Mammalia > Primates > Lorisidae > Loris > Loris lydekkerianus. Next base: position 18,252 of record CAUYPK010112489.1, read on the forward strand.
GATGACCAATAATAAGAAAAAAATTACATAAATGCTATATCCCAATTCAGACGTGAGGATGCTCATGATAGTAAGTGAAAAAGTAATGTATATACACGTGCATGTAATAGTATTATTTTGACTTTTTGAGGAAAAGGTAATACACACAGTCATGTATGTACCTACCTATCTATTATCATTATTTATATATTTTCTGACTAGATAGAAATAAAACAACATGTTAAGAAAGGTTATCTCTAATTGGAGGGTTTGTGGATGACTCTAAATTCCTTCTTTATGCTTCTGTGTTTTTCAAATTTGTAATGAATATATATTTCTTTTCATTTTAATTAAAAATTAAAATTATTAAGATTTTAAAATAGAGATATATTTAGTGGTGATTGTTAAAATGTTATGCGATGCAGAGATCTAATAAAGCTTTGTTTATTGCCTCATTGTTTGACATAGCAAGGAATGTAATATAATATAAATGTCCATCAGTTTTTCAAGCAGAGCCTTGAAAAATAAATTTATATAAATAGGAATTTTAAATGCAGTTGTCTACCTTGTTGAATACCTCAGAGGGCAGTCTGTCTTTTACAAAGATCAATGATAAAAGCTGTTTCAGAAAACTTTACTATTTACACATTTCTGAAAAAAATTTTTTAGGGGTATGTTTCTCATATCTTCTAATCTAAAATTTCTTTGACCATAATGTAAAATGAGTTTCCTCGTGTTTTTATACAGAAGACATGAGGAAGAGATGGGGTTCAGGCCTTTATTTTAATCCATTGTAGACTAGATGCCTGCTTTATAGATTCTCATACTTTCTTCTTTCTTTTAGAGCTTAGAATAAATAATGCAAATAACTCTGAAATGACGAAGTCTCATACATTGAGTATTTCCTTGAGGACATTTGGCAACATAGCCTAAATAAACAAATGAACTCAACATTAACATCTGAATGTGTGAACAAGACCATTTAAAAGTAATTCCCTCAATAAATGGTGCTGGGAAAACTGGATATCCACATGCAAAAGAATGAACTTGAACTCTTATCTTACATCATATACAAAAATTAGCTCAAACTGGATTAAAGACCTCAAAACTATAAAACTTTTAGTAGAAAACATAGAAGAAAAGTTTCATGACATTGGATTTGGCAACGATTCTTTTTGATATGATATCAAAAGCACAGCAACGAAAGCAAAAATAGACAAACTAAAAAACTTCTGTGCACCAAAGAACACAATCAACAGAATGAAAAGAATGGGTGAAAATAGGGTGGTGCCTGTGGCTCAGAGAAGTAGGGTGCCGGACCCCATATACTAGAGGTGGTGGGGTCAAACCCAGCCTTGGCCAAAAACTGCAAAAAGAAAAAAAAAAATGGGTGAAAATATTCACAAACACATAACCGATAAAAGGTTAATATCCAGATGAGATGAGGGGTCTGCCACAAAGTTCATGGAATCGCACATTAAAAAACCAGGCATGGATTTCAATATTGTTTTGCACCAGAATAACTCATCTAACTTGTTATAACATGTCTGAACCGGATCTATTTTGAAGCACAAGATCAGTTTGAAAAGAGCCCCTATCAGAGTAATATGAATTTTGCTAAAATTAAAGTAAGAACATTTATCAAATTTATAGTGAAGCTTGGGTGCAAGAATAGTGAAATCATTGATGCTTTAAAAAAAAGCTTATGGAAACAATTCCCCAAAGAAGTCAGCAGTTTACAAATGAATAACTCATTTTAAAAAGGGATGAGATGATGTTCAAGATGAAATCTGCAGTGGCCAACATCTACATCAATTTGTAAGGAAAAAATTAATCCCATTTGTGCCGTAATTGAAGAGGACCAATAATTAACAGCACAAACCATAGCCACCAGTACAGACCTCTTAACTGGTTCACTTTGCACAATTCTGACAAAAAAATTAAAGTTGAGCAAGCTCTCCACTTGATGTGTGCCAAAACTGCTATACCCAGATGAGCTGCAGACAAGAGCTTTCAATGGAAATTTCAATCTTGAAGCATTTCTTCAAAGAATTGTAACAGAAAATGAAACAGGGCTTTAGCACTACAATCCTGAAGACAAAGCACAATCAAAATGATGGCTACCAAGAGGTTGAAGTGGTCCAATCAAAGCAGAAGTGGACTAGTCAATAAGAAAGGTCATAACAACAGTTTATTAGGGTGCTCAAGTCATTTTCCTCATTGACTTTCTAGCAGGGCAAACAACTATAATATCTCCTTACTATAAGAGTGTTTTCAGAAAGTTGGTCAAAGCTTTAGGAGAAAAATGCCCAGGAAAGCTTCCCCAGAGAGTTTTCCACCACAACAATGCTCCTGCTCTTTCCTCTAATTAAACAAGGGTGATTTGGTGAGACCTTTAATAGAAAACCAATAGATATCCACCTTACAGTCCTGATTAGGCTTTTTCTGATGCTTTTTCTTTCCTAATCTTAAAAAGATCATTAAAGGACATCCCTTTTCTTCAGTTAATAATGTACAAAAGACTGCATTGATATGGTTACAGCCTGAGGACCTTCAATTCTTAAGGATGGACCAACTAGGTGTTATCATCACTTACAAAATGTCTTGAATTTGATGAAGCTTATTTTAAGAAATGAAGTTTATATTTTCATCTTTTAATTCAATTTCTACACAAATTTTTGTAGTGTCCTTGTATAAAGAATTTATACAACCCAACAACAAAAAATAACCTGATTAAAATGCACAAAGGAATTCAAGAGACATTTCTTCAAAGATTACACAGAGATGGCCAAAAAGCATATGAAAAGGTCCTCAACATCATTAATCATCAGAGAGATGTAAATCAAAACCACAGTGAGATATCACTTCACACCCACTAGGATGACAATTATCAAAACATTAGAAAGTAATAAGTGTTGGTGAGGATGTGGAGAAATTGAAATACTTGTGCACTATTGGTGGGATTATAAAATAGTGCAACTGCTCTGGAAAACAGTATGGTGGGTCCTCAAAAAGTTGAAAATAGAAGTACCTACCATGTAATCCTGCAATCCACTTTTGGGTCTATATCCAAAATAATTGAAAGCAGGATGTTGAAGAGATATTTGTACATTCATGTTCATAGCAGCTTTATTCATAATAACCAAGAGGCAGAAGCAATCAATCCATTGTCATTCAGTTTAAAGAATCTTTTCATTCAGTTCAAAGAATCTTAAGGAGACACAAGCTATCAAAATCGATGGGACACAGAAAAAGCATTCCTCAGGACACCTGGAACAACAAAACATGTTTTGAAAATACAATCAGCACCATCCAGAATGTGGGAAACACCAGGAAAAAATGACCTGTTTTCTTCAACAAATAATGTTTCTTCAACAAATAATGTTTTCTTCAACAAGGAAAAAGAGAGGAAGCAGAATTCTATAGCATCAAAGAGACGTATGAAACATGCAGGAATAGTTGTATGTAGAATGTAAGTGCATGTATTTATATGTAATGTAGATGTATGTGAATTTGGGGTAATTTAAACACTGATTAAAAATTTGAAAATGTTATGGATTTGCTTCCAAACAACCCATTTGTGGAGATGGAAGTTGAGAAGGCTGTGATCCATTTGGAAGAAGTGTGACTGTGGGTTGATGGGGTTTGTTTCATCCAGATGATCAGTACTCAGTTGTTCACTGCTCTTTACTTTTGTTTTTTTGTAGTTTTGGCCAGAGCTGGGCTTGAACCCGCCACACCTGGTATACGGGGCTGGTGCCCTACTCCTTGAGCCACAGGTGCCACCCTGCTCTTTACTTTTGTTATGCTTTAAATATTTTAATAACAAAGTCTGGTTGTGTGGTTCAAATATCTGAGATAATGTACGCCAAAGAGCCCGTACATATAAAATAATGTGCAAATATAATGTGGAAAATAATAATACATTATTTAAAAAATCCAAATGTCCATTGATGAATGAATGGAAAAACAATATGTGGCATACACATACAGTGGAATATTTTTTAGCCTCAAAAAAGGAAGGAAATCCTGTCACATTCCATGATGTGGATGAGCCTTGAGAGCCTTATGCTAAGTGATAAAGCTAGTCACAAAAAGACTGTACAAAAATGCTGTATGATTCTACTTATATGAGGCATCTAAAGTAGTCAAATTCATAGAAGCAGAAAGTAGAAGGGAGTTTCCAGGGGTTGGGACAGGGGAAATGGAGAATTGTTTAATAAGTGCAAAGTTTCAGTTTTTAAGAGTTCTAGAGACCTGTTGTACAACAAGGTGCAAATACTTAACACTACTAAATGATATACTCAAAAATGGTTAAGATGGTAAATCTTATGTGTCTTCATTATAACTTACATATTTTAAAAATAATGGCTCCAATAGCTGGTATAAAGACTAATAGCTAACATTTATTAGGCATTTATAGGTACAAGTCCTATTCTAAATGCTTCACATGGCTAATCTCACTTTATTTTTACTATAACTCTATGAGGTTGAATTTATTATTACCCTAATTTTATAGGCCAGGAATTCGAGATTCAGAGAGGGCAAGACATTTGTACAAGGTGACAGAGTGAGGGAATGGTGAAGCCAAGATTCCATCCTCTGTGGTCACAAGGCTATATTCTAAGGTAGATGAACATGTCGTAAACAATTGCATTTCTTATAGAAAATCATTACTACAGGGAAGGAAGGCCTCATTACTGAAGAACTGGAACGTAAGCATGGAGTCCTGCTCCAGAGCCACGGTGGCCTTGCTTTTGTCACTGAAATTCCCTGAGTCCATCTGGCCTAGATGGACTAGAGTATGGTCGGTCTTTGAGGTCCATGTAGGCTGTATGCACATTCCTAAAATGTCCTCTGGATTGTGGTTACAAAGTTACCCAGGGCTTCTGCCACCAGGAAATGTTTGGAGGTTCTGGATAAAGAACTCCCTGGATCCTGTCCCTGCCCCTTCAGAGTGCTGACTATGGCAAACTGCTGCCTTCCTTTCCTCATCTCCCAATCCCTGTCCCACCAAATGACAGTGGGAAAGGAGAGGGCAGCTGGTGTAACTAGGTCAAATAAACATAGTTCCAACACCCCATTTGGCGGAGCCAGCAAGACATTCTGCGTTTCTTTTTAAATTAGCACGGGCAGGTTGGGTGATCATAATGACTCAAGGCACTCAGTATTTCTGAAAAAAAGTCTGGATCTTTGTACCTCAATCATTCCAGGGAAAATTGCCATGCTATATTAACACTTGGATTAGGAAAATGGGGATGGGTGGGAGGGAGTAGGGAGGGTGGAAGCAGAGGGAGGTTTGGGAGTTTAGGAATTTAACCAGGGGGACATCCTCAGATAGTGGAGTTAGAAGAAAGCATCGGGTTGAATCTGGTGGGATCTCAGCTTTGCCACTTACTAGGTGGAAAGCTTAGGGCAAGCTGCTTGATGTCTTCAAGGCACAGTTTCAAAATGAGTTAATCATCCCTAAATCAGAAGATCACTGAAAGGATTAAATGAGATAATCTATTCAAGACTTAGCAAAGTATTTTGGAACAGGGGTTGGACAAGTGTTAATAGGAAAGGTGAGAAAGGAGCTCATGTTACTTGGAGTTTGGCTGGACTTGTGGAGAAGATGTAAGAGCCCAAACCTTCTCCCTGGCTGGCGCTAATTTGTACACATACTCTCTTTCAATATTTAGTCCAGATTTGTCTGGTCCAAAATATGGTCATGTTAAGTTAACTTTGACTTAACTAAGAAACACACACACTGGGAAACAAGTCAGGGCTTCTCAGTACATGTACTATGAAGCAACATTTCTTTTAGAATCTGCAAAAGAAAGGATAAATGATGACCTTCTTAGAGGTTCACAGTGCATATTCCCTTGTGCAACATGAAAAGTACTTCCCAAGATTTTATTTAACTCAGTGATTACTAAACTTATTTGACAGAATCCTTATCCTATGGCAACTATTAATATTATGTGGAAATCACTTTAGGGTGATCTCTTGATGACTATTATTTGCAAAGAAAATTGCCTGTAATTTAATAATTAATTTTTTAATCCTATACCAGAATGTTTGCTTTCTAAATGAAATTGATAAAGGCATTAGATGGGAGCACAATGGGATAATAAGAAGGCAAATTATTATATAAATGGAACTTACGTCCTTCGTTCAAGCACTTGCTGAAATCTCACTTCCCTAGTTAATCTATTCTAGAATAAATAACATAGCATCAATTCCCAGAACTGTATTCTGTCCTGATTATCATTTCATGAACTTTTTCAAATATAATTCCAATATCATCAGTGCTGCCTTTGGCCCAGATGTCTTCAAAGAAATGTTCCTCAGCAACAAATAGATGATTTATTCAATCTTTGGGGGAAAAAAAAACTCCACCAAATGGAGAATATATTATTAACAGATAAAAAACATTTTAAAATATATCATTTTAATATAAATTATGGAAAGCTTCAGACTTGTACAGATTAGACACAGTAGTATAATAAATTCACCACCCAATTTCACAGCCATCTACTCTGGACAATCCTGTTTCATCTCCACTCCTATACCCTTCTTCCTCCCATTTTATTATGAAACAAATTTTAAATATTATTCAGTTTTATCTATAAATATTTCCATTTTATATATCCAAACAAGAAGGAATCACTCTTTTTTAAAAAAAAATGACAATACTATTTTCATACTAGAGAATTAATAATACTTTAATTGCTTCATAAAATTTTCTAGCAGTTCATTTATTTGTTCAGAATACCACATTATGAATGGCTAATTTATCTTTAAATATTTTTAAAGTACAGCTTCCTGCTTCATCTCTTCTCCTCACCACCACTGTTTGTTTCTTGGAGAGAGGGCTAAGGTGACAACTTGTTCTGGTTTGCCCAGGACTTTCCCTGTGTTAGCATAGGAAGTCCCATGTCATGGAAAGTCCCTTAATCCCAGGATGTTTGTTCTATAAAGTGTCCCACAGTGTGGATTTTGCCGATTGCCTTCCAGTAGCTAACATGTTCCTCTGTCCTACTTCTCTAAGTTGGTGCTGGATCTAGTGTCTTGGTTCAATTCAGAATCAATTTTCCTTTCTTTCTCTTTCTTTCTTTTGCAATATTGCTTTATTCATTGTGTTGGATATTTCTAGCAGGAGGCATATAATGTCTGGTTGTGTCTCTTTTTGTGATGTTTGCAGGCAGTGATATACAATGTTTAGATTAAGAAAACATCTTTAAAATCCTTGCCCAGCTCCTGTTTTCTTCTCTCGTCTGTTTCTGGTTGCATACTATATTAGTTTGCTAGGGTAGGAATAACAGCATACCACGACTGAGAGGCTTAAACAACTTACACAACAGAAATATGTTTCCCCACAGCTGCAGAGGCTAGAAGTCCAAGGTGAAGGTGTTGGCAGAGTTGTTTCTCCCGAGGCCTCTCGTGGGCCCCTCTGAGTGGCCGTCTTCCCCTGTGTCTTCATACTGTCTTCCCTCGGTACCAGTGTGTGTCCTAATCTCCTGTCCTTCTAAGAACACCAGTCACGTTGGATTAGATAGAGTTCGCCCATAGGAACTTGTTTCATGTTAATTACCACTTTAAAGATGGTAAATGTCGGTGCATTTTGATGTTTCTGGGGGTTAGGATCTTCAACATATGAGCCCTGAGGGAGCACAACTCAGACCATAATACACACCAAACACTCTACTCCTCTTCACTCTTTCCCTCTACCTACCCTCTACCTTGCTGCCATGGGCTTCAGGGTAGGGGAGCCTCACCCTGAGCTCCAGGTGGGTGAATTCTGGCTTGTCTAGGCCATAGGGTGGTCCCATTTTCTTTGCCTGGGAATGGTTTGCGTCTGAAATGTAATTACAACCAGGGCGATGAGATGTGAGAGGGAGTCTGTAAGCTTCTGAGGAGGATTCTCCTCATTGATCAGCAGACACCTGGAAGAAACAGAGCTGCTCCTGCTAGAGCAGGAGGGGAGCAGGCCCAGTCTGCTGCTGGACTAAACACCCTGAAGTGAGCACAGGCAGCAGAGCTGCAGGAGGGCAGTCCTCAAAGAGCTAGGGGATTTGAGTCCAGCAACTCTGTCTTCTTACTGGAATTTCTGTGTCACGACTTGGTGAGGCCTATTGCAATGTGTCTCCCAGACTCTCTCCCACACATTCAACAACTCCAATCCTAGCTGGTGGCACCCTTCACTCCTCCCTTTCAACCTCCCCTTTCCTTCTCACTCCATTCCTTTTTATCCTAGTGGTCATTCTTTCTCATTAAAAAATTTCTAGTCTCTCCTGGTAACCCTCTTCTTTCTTATTTACCTTGGAGATGGCAGACCAAAGAAAAAGTCTGCAAGCACTCAAAATTAGTAATTTCTGCTCGTCTTCATCTGTTAAGTACTTTCTTCTTTTTCACTGCACCTAGTGGTCATGCCAATGTCTTTGGCTGGTTGGGGCCACTCTTTAGAAGATAAAATCAATAGCCTTTCTCTCTATTTCCTGGAAGCATCCTTTGTATTGGGTGGCAGATGAATCTGCTTCCTGTGCAGGGCATATAGTATAATCTTTAACCTTGGAGCTGAAGGCAAGGTTAAAGTATTCATGCTCATCCCATTGCAGCTTTTTGGAAGGAAAAGAGAGAAAACAACTTCAGATATCTTAGTGGGTACATTTCTCAAGAAAAGAGCCACACCTTCTTCCCAGTAAAGATCTCACTTTATTATTAAGTTTCTGGGTTGAATCAGTTGTGTGTCTCTCCTGTCTCCCTCAGGGTTGACATTTATAACTAAGGGCATCACAGGCAGGGTGTCTCTTACTGCCAGTGAATGAAGATGGGTCAACAAGCATAAGCCAGGGCTCTCCCAGGCAAACTGTGATGTGTGTTCACTCTGATGAGAGTGCATTAGAGCATTCACAACTCCCCTCCACAGAAATAGTAAAGAGATGCCTCTCAAATATTTTAGGGATGAGGCAATTACCCGCCATGGTTCCCCAGCAGCCCAAATTGCAATAGCAAAGATATGTTCAAAATATTTTAAAAATTTAATGAAAGTATTCTTTAATTTTTAAAGCCCTGGGAATAAATAAATAAATTTCCAATCCAAGGCACTTTGCAACTCTCCACCTATATGTGACAGAGCCTCTGTGAGAGGGAGTCCTCAGGGACTTGTCCTCAAGATAATTTCAATTTGGAAAGATCTGTGCACAGCCGAGGAATGATTAGGAGAGAGCTACAAGATGTTTTGTTTAACCTGCATCAAGGGAGAGGGTAGCTTTCTGTCCATTGCTCCAACAGCAGAAGTACAGTGACAGCTTTTTCTAGAACCCAAATAAAAAATAGATCTGGTGTCACTAGCAGAATGTGAAATAATAGGCTGTGACTCTGACATTGTCACACAAATACTGAAATACAATCAAGCTCAAAATAGCAGGCATGGAAAACAGTATGCTCTGGGAGAGTGAGAAAAAAAATAGCAAAAGAACATTCTTAAATATGGCTTAAGACTCACTACTCTTCAAACTTTAACCTGCCAAGTAAAACGGCTGCTTCCCTTTTTCCTGTCAATACCAGCACTCTCCTAAATAATATCCCACCTATCTTTTGCTATGGTTCCCTATGACTGTGGGTTAAGATAAATACATGGAAGTCTACAGAAGACACCAAATTTCCCAAAATCGTGCCAGGAGGAAATAAAGATAAAGAAATGAGAGACAGAGTATGTTGACAAATGATTTTATGTTTCTAGACACCAAATGGAGCAAACAGAGCTGATCTCCTTGTTGCATTGAATGGCCAATTACAGATGCTGCAGACAGGGGGTGGGGCTGAGACCCTTATTACTCCCCTTTGGCTGATGTTAATTGTTTCACTCAATGTCTGGGGTCATTGTGGTAGGGTGACAGTCAGGGCCAGCCTCACACCAAGAAATCTGGCTCCACATGTCAAGCTCTTCCACTGGCTTGCCTTGAATAGTTGCCCAGCATAGATCTGATTCTGCCTGCTTTTCCCCCCAAGAATCTCAGGCCCTGGCCTCAGGGTGGCAGGGATAAAGCCAGAGGCCACTCCTGAGTAGGAAGAAGCAGAGGAGCAGTTGGTCTGTGTGGGCTCTTGGACATTGCCTGTGATTGGTGGTGTCATGCCTTGGAATCAATGTAACTGTGCACAAAGATGCCAATTGAGGTGACCAATCTTCTCACTAAATGCAAAACTACTACCTTGAAAATTTTATCCCTGGATCAACACAGTAAGATGATGACTCACAATGACATTCACTACAACTAAACTACTCTATTTTCCAGACCTAAGCAAATTTATAGCTATTTAGCCCAATAATTTCCAACATTGGGGCTCCTGAGGCTTTGCCATCTAAGAAGGTAAGAACTGGGATGTTGGTAAGTGCTTGGTAAGAGCCGTGTGTGTGGGGTCCATGAATAATATAAGTAATTTAAAAAGACTAACAGGAGACAATATACTTAACTAGAACAAATCTATGTAGATAAATGAAACAAGATTATTTCTTTTGTATGCTTTTGGTAGAAACATTATCAATATTCTTATCAGAAGACCTGATTGGCACCTATATGTGTCTCTGGTAAATTTTTTAAAAAAGGGTGAGAAGCAAATCATTGTTTAATAATAATAAATTTAGAGATAGAGTGGGATTGCGGAGATGTTGGTCAAAGGACAGAAAATTTCACTTAGATAAGAGAGATTAAGTTCAAGTTATCTATTGTACACCATCGTAACCATAGTAAATAACAATATATTGTATTCTTGGTTTTTTTTGTGTGTGTGTGTTTTTTTTTTGAGACAGAGTCTTACTATGTCACCCTTGGTAGAGTGCTGTGGCATCACAGCTCACAGCAACCTCAAACTCTTGGGTTTAAGTGATTCTCTTGCCTCAGCCTCCCAAGTAGCTGGGACTATAGGCACCCACCACAAGGCCCGGCTATTTTTTGGTTGCAGTTGTCACTGTTGTTTAGCTGGTACGGACCAGGCTTGAACCTGCCAGCCTTGGTGTATGTGGCTGGTGCCCCACTCACTGAGCTACAGGTGCCGAGCCATATTCTAGGAAAATTTTAAGAGCAGATTTTAAGTGTTCTCACCACACACACAAAAAGATAAATATGTGGGGTTATGCATATGTTAATTAGCTCAATTTAGCCATTCCACAATGTATACACATTTCAGTGTTTTTTTTTTTTTTTGGCTGGGGCCGGGTAGAAATCTGCCACCTCTAACATATGGGGCCAGCACCCTACTCCTTTGAGCCACAGGCGCCTCCCATGTATACACATTCCAAAGTAACATCTTGTACACGATGAATATGCAAACTTTTATTGATCAATTAAAAATGAATTAAACAAATAAAAAAGAATATTGACGATAAAGGAAATTCAGATGTAGCTGAAGGTTTTAAGACATAGTATCTACAAGGTCCAAATAATCAAAGGTATTTTTGATGGTGAAAAGTATGAGAATTGGTGGATTAGCCCATGATCATGAATATGAGGCCCAGGGGAGGTGGCCGTGGTAAAGGAGCCAGAGCACATGCCGCCTTTGTTGTGAAGGTTCTGGGGCTTTTCCAGTTAAGGTTCAGAGACCATCTGAGGCTCCAATCACTCACAATCCTCTGTAGATCCTTAGAGGTCACACATCCTCTTTGTTACTCAGGACATGCGAATCGGAGGACCAGCATTTGTGTTTTGCCCAGGACTCCCCAGGTGGACCCTGGGTCTTGCCTTTGTCCCTGGCTCTCTCTCGTTTCTCTGCCCTTGGCCAGTCCATGGCTCCCCTAGACAGCACATGTCCCTATCAACACTGCGGAATGAGATTTCCTATCCCTTCTACCCTTCTCTGCAGATAGAGGCGGCCTGGGCCCAGAGCTTGGTAGCTATTCAGTGTTCTACTTTTAGCTCCAATTACTGCCTCAGCCTTTATCCTGGGCTTCCCCAGGATGGATAGGGGGACTCATGTCAAGACTCTTTCCTTATATCTCGTGGTCTGTATTTAGTCCATTGACTACTGACCCAGGAATTGGATATGGCTGTTCATTACTTGCAAAGCAGACAGTGTGCTCATACCTGCGTGCCTACTTGGTTATGGGCCTCTTCATTTTATGAGCATGTATGGGCTGTCTACTTGCAGGCACTGAGGAAACTTGTTTAAAAAGTAAATCAGTCCTTAATATATCATCTCAGATTTATACAAAAAAATAGCTTCAGAAATGCGAATCACTTTATGACTAGCAGCACAAATGTATAATGATATTGTGAAGGCTGTTGAGTTACATGTAATTAATTGATCAATTTAAGCCTAGAAGAACAAGCTTTAAATTGAGCAATGAGAAACCTAAAGTATCAGCTGCCAAATCACATGTAGACACTGACAAAGTGAACGGCCCACACGTATTCTATCAAATTTGCAAATGGTGATTCATCCTGCTTCTTGTCAGGAAGTGTATTTTGTTTAGTATAATCATATTTATCCTGGAACCCCCTTTTGTTAAGTTCATAACTTGTACAAAGGTAGGATTATTGCTCAAATAGCAGTTACCTATTTATAGATCTTATTGCTGTCTTTGGATTCCCACATAGGGACAGACTGGAAGAGAACCAACCCTGGGTACTGTGATTTCTGTCCTGTGAGCTGGATGTGAGATGGGAGAAAGCTTTATGAAGTTCTAAGTGGAATTCATTCAAGCACAAAATTAACTCTCTCTTCATACACCCCCATCTTCACCTACACACAACCTCCTGAAGTAATTTAATTGAGGTAAAGTGTAAAAGAAACCCAAGAAAACATTAAGCCTACACATGTTAAAAGAAAGGGGGGGAGGAAAAAGGGCAGGTTAACTGCAGAAGCTACCTCATGGAAACTATGAATTAGAACAAGAATCTCATCCTCATACACATGAAGCTTTGAGTTCACCCTAACACACTCTAAAATACTAACGCAGGCGGAGCATGGTGACTCACGCCTGAAATCCTAGCACTCTGAGGCCAAAGTGTGAGGACTGCTTGAGCTCAGGAGTTCAAGGCAACCTGAGCAAAAGTAAGATCTTGTTTCTACTAAAAATAGAAAAAAAAAAAACTAGCTGGTGGTTGTGGGGTGTCTGTATACCCAGCTACTTGGAAGGCTAAGGCAGGAGGATCTCTTGAGCCCAAAAATCTGAGGTTGATATGAGCTGTGATGCCACAGCACTCTAGCCTGGGACAACAGAGTGAGACTTTGTCTCAAAAAAATAAATAAATAAACAAACAAATAAATAAAATACTAATGCAGGCTTAAAAAACCTGTTTTAACATACAGTTGTTTATAATAGTCTTCATTTCTGAAGATTCATGGAGATAATAAACATTCATTTAGGTCTGATCTTACTGACATCTAAACAATGTTACTGAGTATTTTGTCCAAACAAATGGAGATTCTCAGTGAACGAAAAAATAGTTTCTCTAAATATGGTCTCCAAACCCCAGAGAATGTGCCCTTCTCTTGGCCCTCCAGGGGCCAAGCAGGGCATGGAGCTGAGCCCCCGTGGGCTGGTGCACACCGCTCTTGGGGAAAGGAAGGACAGGCTGTCTCTAGTGGAGGCGGGAGCCTTGGTGGCTGTGAGAGAGCCCCACTGGCCGCACATGTGGGAGGAGTTGGCTCATCTTGGTCTGGATCCTCCCTCTCTCCAAAAGTCACATTTCCCTGCAAACTCCAGCAAGTCTTCTAAAGAGAAAAGGTCTCATTTTGTAAAGAACTTCATTTTGTTGTAAGCTTTTTCCCCCTGTTGATTCATCCACATGGACCTAAAAGGAGACAGTCTTGGTTTTCAAGGTTCTCAAATGTCTGAATTTTGAGAAACATAAAAATTGAAAACAGAACTCCAAGATACTTCTAGAGTATTCTGTTATTTTGAATACAGTTAATTCTTCAGTTTCAGTCAGAAGCCATACTTAATGGGAACTGATGATACTAAACCTATGTGATAGGTTTCTACAGTTTATTTTTAGAATCACAGAAATAAAAGCTTCACATTATGTTAAATGATTGTCATGAAGCTTTGTAAGTATTCATTAGATGAGATTCATCAGATCATGTTTCATCTATCTTATGTTCTTTTAAAATCCACTGTGGTACAACATGTATATGGTGAACTTGGTGTTATAATATTTTAAAGTATACCTCAGAGCTTCAATATACTCTTTACCTAGGGAAGTGGTTAATATTTCTTTGTCAAAGATAGATAAATTAATGCAAAGATTTGAATGCTGAAATAGTTAGTTTGTTATTCCATTTCACCAGCAGTCTGATAAATCATCAGCACAAGGATATGGAAAAGGTGTTTTTCTGGAACTCCTTGGTCCCAACACTTGACTCTTAATTCTCTTATTACCGGTTAAGTAATAGAGCAGTTTTACCTCTGACAATGTGAACCAATAGTCTGTCACCCTTGAAGGATGGATGAAGGTTTTGTTTCCCTCCTAGAATCTCAACCGGTAAGAGGTAAGAGGTGTGTTTTCATTTTCTTTGCATTTCCACAAAAAGAGATCAATGCTGGATATTCACATTGGATTTAGGCTATTTAGGATATATTTGGATATTGCATGTTTCAGAAATATCCAGTTTAGGAAAATTTACTACTTTGACTTAAGGATCACAAGTGGTGGATTTATATGAAGGTAAAATTTTCTAAAATGATAATGAGTAACTAAGAAAGAGAAAATAGTTCCAAGGCACAGTCTGGCCTGAAAAGTTTAATTAGCAGTCTTGGCAATGCCTTTTGAAAAATTAATAATTGAAAGGAAGAGAGATACTGTCTGGCTTCCTATTCACCTTCATAGGCCAGGGTCAGTTGTGTGAGGACCAGCAGAAGATGAGAGTAGAGTGTCTGTCAGGACCAAACCCGAAGGCAGTGGGAGCTGCTGGGGACATTTAATCAGGAAACTGAGACCAGGTCTGAGGAGGAAGCAGTGGGACCGAGGGGGACAGATCTCAGTGGTGAAGCCTTGGCGGCAGAAAGACCAGTGGGGAGAGTTCTCTGATGGTACGAGTCATAGTTTATTAGGCCTTGAAGACTTAGAATAAAAATTACCAGAATGTTCCAGTCCTTCATGTATTCAGAGAGGTCAGGAATTTTCAGTACATTGATCTAAACATATATGAGTACTGGAGACTGAGTGGTGGAGAAAAAACTCTAAAGAAAAGCAGGTAAGTAATAAACAAAATATTGTCCCTACCACATTTTAGACTTAAATAAAATAAATAGTTTGGAATACTTTGAAATTATCCATCCCCCTTTGGAACATTCCTGAAAGCCAATCCTTTCTTTCAAACTTTTCAAATCGTAAAAGCTGACACTTGCTCCAGCTTCTATTTTTTGGCTCCATATTTTACTTTTTAGGGTCGTTTGCTCTCCATCCCTGAATCCCTTACTTTTTTATCTGAGTTGTGTCCACTAAGTTATAATGTAAGCATTGAGGAGCTATTGAATTATAGGTATATGCCCCTGAATCAACTGTTTTTCTTAGTGAAGCCTTACTCTGATTTTGTTTCATACATAAAAGTTGCTTCTTAGGCAGTAAGAGTGTAGACAATAAAATCTGAAGCTAATATTTTACTACAAACATCCCCTAAAATGTCATGAAAGCAAGAAGAAAAAAATGTTCGAGTTATTTTTTCACTTTTGGAAAATACTTAATAGAGGTACAGGTGATAAACCAAGCATTTTTTCCCCCTGTAAAATGAAAAAGATACTTCTGAAGTTAGCTTGAAGCATTTATGGAGAATATCTATCTGCAGTATGAAGGCAAGATAAGATTAGTGCTGAGTCTAACATAATTCACACATACAGTGCTTCCAATAGAGAAATCGTTTATTTTGGTTTGTATGCATTAATTTTCTAAACTAATATGTATTTAGTGAGAACTTTTGCTGCCAGTCGTTTATCCACCCAACTCATGTCTGCCCTGAAGTTTAGGCAGCTGTGTGTATATGAGAAGAGTTGGTACCACATACTCCCTAAAAGAAAGGTTAACAGCAGGTAGAATGTGAAGAAACATACAAAGACATACATGTTTTACCGCCTGCTTTTTATTAATTCACTCTTTTATTTATCAACATATGTTGCTTTAGTAGCCAATGTGTGCTGAGTGTTGTGCTAGATGTTCAAGAACATCAACCTAGTGCTCCAAAGAACTCAGAAATATTTTAGACATAGTTTTCAAATTTTATGAAATTTCAAGTAAGTGAGGTAACATTGAGAATTGCACCTAAAATGAGAGCTAATGGTAGTTTCCCCAGTGAGTGTTATGTTTGTGTACATATGTTTGTTTTGGAAACCCAGCAGCTGACTAGGAAGCCTTGATTTTACTCTAGAGAACTATCTCATCCCTCCATTCTTAGTGTCACAGCTTGCCTTAGCAGAGGTGACCTGCAGTTATCATCTCTCTCTCAGCTGGGCTCCCAGTCTTCAGGTTTCTGAGTGAAATGATCACCACAAAAATGATAGTATTGTAAAAGAATCATTCTGAGAAAATATCCAGGATCCAAACCTTCTGTCTTTATTTATTATAATTATCTCATTCTAGAATGTTCTTGCTAACTTTTTTCATCTGTCAAACTCTACCTATTTTATAAGGCCCAGCTTGAATGTCATCTTGGCCAAGTTGCAGAAGGATACAAAAATGAGTTACAGATTTATAGACATTGATACAAATGAAATATAATAGTATTGCATCAGTGGTAGGTACAAAGAGCAATAACAGCTTAATGAAGTACCGTTTCTTTGATGAGGTGGGGAGAGTGCCAGATAAGAAATGGTAGGACAAAAAGAAAAATCCAGAAAGATTTTATCAAGATGACATTCAAGCTGGGCCTTATAAACTCATTTCACTCAGATTTTCTCATTCTTCTTGATTTAATTTTGTAAATTTCTATTTTGTTGGGAGGAGGGGGCAAGATGGCCAACTGAGAGCAGCTTCCAAGGGAGGCTCCTCCAAAAGAAAGATAACGTCCAGAAACAGCCCAATTAACCTGAAGACTGGGAGCCCAGCCGAGAGAGAGATGATAACTGCAGGTCACCTCTGCTAAGGCAAGCTGTGACACCAAGAAACCAAGCTTCAGGTACAAATTTCATTTGGAAGGAGTGTCCGTCCCCTCCCTCAAGAAAGCTGTGGTTTTTCTTTGTTTTCTCTGTCTTCTTTCTTTTCTCTCTTCATTTGTTCCTGTGGGTTCTCTATGGACAAGTGATGAACTATGGACCTCTAGTCTCACCCCATGGGTGAATGTTGTGGGAAGTGAGGACTACTTCCTCAGAGGGACCCTGCTGTGACTCTGAACGCTCTCTTGTTGGGCATAAATATTGAAATAAGATCTTCCATGCCATTCTGAACTTCCAGTATGCCCTTCCCCCCTTACCCAATGAACCAGAAGACCTGCTGAGACTGAGGGAGGAGGTTCTTGAGCAGTGCCCCTCCCTATCCCTGTCTGCTGGACCAAGCGCCCCCATAGCAAGAGTCCCCAGGGGCTGCGCCGAGCCCACCCCCACCAGGACCTCCACCGGCAGCCATGTGGCCTCGAACCCCGTGACTGGTGCCCGCCCAGGCCTCTGTATGTCCACCCTGGCCAGGGACTCACCGGCAGCCGCACAACACTGTGACCTGTGCGCTGTGCCTGCCGGGCCTCCGTACACCCCGGACAGGAACTCTGGGAGCCGCACAACTCACGTCTTCCCTCCTGTTCCCTCCCTGCCTCCAAATGGGCCCGCTCGTCTGGCCAGGTAATCTGGTAGCCATGCGCCCTCTGGAGCCCTCCCTCCCTGTGCACAGAGCCCTTCTCCTGGCCAGAGACTGCTGGAGCCTTGGGCTCTCTGTGCCAAAGTCACTGGGTGCCAGGCACTCCCAGAACCATGTGCACCACCCACTGCCTTGTTGCTGGATCCAGGTGTGTCACACTCTGGAGCTCTTCCCACAACCAGAACTCCCAGGCTGGGGTAGCCACAATGGAGCTACACAGGGTTACTCCCTACAAAGATCCAGCAACAATAGAGTGATACCGCTGGGGTCCAATCTTGGAGAGACACCTCCCCAACTCTGAGGACAGCCAGAGGCAATGGTGAAAAACAATCATGAGGCAAAATCAATGGAAAAAAACTCTGGTAATATGAATAATCAGAGAAGATCAACTCCCCCAAGGAACAATAAGGCAGACACAGCACAAGATCCCATGCAAAAAAGAAATAGCTGAGATGTCAGAAATTGAATTGAGAATCTGGATAGAAAATAAGATTGAAATAGAATTCCAAGCAGTAACCCAAAAGATGTCTCAAGAATTCAATGAATTCAAAGACCAAATGAACAAAGATTTTGACACATTGAGACAACAAGTTGCAGCCCTCAAAGATCTGAGAAACACAGTAGAATCCCTCAGTAACAGAATGGAGCAAGCAGAAAAAAGGATTTCTGACATTGAGGACAAAGCTTCAAATGATCCCAAACTCTCAAAGAGGAAAAGAAATGGAGAGCAAAAACAGATCACTCTCTCAGAGAGCTCTGGGATAATTTGAAGAAAACCAATATTCATCTTATAGGGATCCCCAAAAGTGATGAGGTGGCTTCCCAAGGCACAGAATCTCTTCTTCATGAGATTATGAAAGAGAATGTTCCAGACAAGCCAAGAGATTCTGAAATTCAGATAGCAGACAGTTTCAGAACTCCATCACGACTCAAACCAAATAAGACATCCCCCGGATACCTCATAATCAATTTCACTAAAGTTAATATGAAGGAGAAAATTCTGAAAGCACCCAGATGAAAGAAAATCATCACTTACAAGGGGAAGAATATTAGAATAACTGCAGATCTCTCTGCTGAAACCTTTCAAGCTAGCACAGGATGGTCATCGACTTTTAATCTCCTAAAACAAAATAACTTTCAACCCAGGATCCTGTATCCAACTAAACTGACTTTCATGTATGATGGAGAAATTGAATACTTTAATGACATTCACATGTTGAAGAAATTTACCATAAAACAGTTTTCCAGGATATTTTCAGACCTATCATCCATAAAGACCAGTGTAATCCTCAACCACAAAAATAAACTCACCCAGAAACTATTAATCAAATTCCAACTTCCACAGTTGCAAAAGGATTAAAAATGTCCACCGGACTCTCCAAGGCTTATCAATATTCTCAATTAATGTGAATGGTTTAAATTGTCCTCTAAAGAGGCACAGAGTGGCTGACTGGATACAAAAACTCAAGCCAGATATCTGCTGCATATAAGAATCTCATCTTACCTTAAAAGATAAATATAGACTCAAGGTGAAGGGATGGTCACTTATATTCCAGGCAAATAGAAAGCAGAAAAAAGCAGGCATTGCAATCTTATTCACAGATATACAATAAGCTTTAAACTAACCAAAATAAGGAGGAATAAAAATGGATACTTTATATTTGTTAAAGGTAATACTCAATATGATGAGATTTCAATTATTAATACTTATGCACCCAACCAGAACGCACCTCAATTTATAAGAGAAACTCTAACAGACATGAGCAACTTGATTTCCTCCAGTTCCATAGTAGTTGGAGATTTTAACACCCCTTTAGCAGTGCTGGATAGATCCTCCAAAAAGAAGCTAA
>CAUYPK010112493.1:0-45844 GCA_963574355.1 Loris lydekkerianus
TAACATTAGGACATTTGTGCTCTACACATGCGTTCTTCTTGGAAAGAATTTTGCCTCGGTGATTTGGTGATTTCTAAGCCACTGTTATCTCCCATTGCTGAGCTCCAGTCACCTGCTGGGATCCCTGCTGGCACCACCTTGGGCCCTTGCAGCTGTATTGCTGCTCTGAGAATTGTGTGTCCTTGGTTCACCATCTTCCTCGGTCTCTGTAGCTCTGATGTCAACAGGCCAGGGACTACAGGTAACAACTTCGTTCCCCTCACACCAAATCACCTTGGTCCCACAAGGTATAATTTGGGTCATTCACACATACTTTGCTATCCTTGCCCTGTATCTGTGTGTATAAAATCTATGTCTTAGGATATCCCTAGAAAAGAATACCTAGTTACTAAAACAGTGCCAGATGCACATTGAGTATTTCATGAAAAAAGCATTTGGTGAAGAGCAACATTCCACCGAAAGCTCTGAACAAATTTGGTATTATCCAAAATTAGAACATCAAATGATTGGAGATGAAACTATCAAAGATGAAATATGGGTTCTTTAATGTTGAGCATATTAACATGATCTGTGTGCACTCCTAGCCATGACAAGAGTATGATATCTACTACTAGAATATATAACATGTCCCTACCTTATCATGAATGCTTTTTGGAAAAACATAACACATATTAACTGTTCAACTTTTTTTTTTTTTTTCTTTGCAGTTTTTGGCTGGGGCTGGGTTTGAACCCATAACCTCCAGTATGTGGGGCCAGCACCCTACTCCTTTGAGCTATAGGTGCCACCCTTAACTGTTCAACTTTTGAGTCTACGAAAATATGATTCCAAATTTCTATCTCTGATATTATCACTTTCTCGCAGATGTCTGACAATAAAATGAATTTTTTTTTTGGTCTCATTTTGTTCTTATAAATAAAACATTTCCATAAAGAACAATTAGATTGTTTGCTTTGTGTAAGAAGGGATATCAGAATCATCCTCTGAGGAATGAGAGGGATGGCATGGGGTAGGGAGGAGTCCAACCATCAATTTGTTTTACCTGCTTGGCTAACACAGTGCTCCAAAAAGAGCCAGCTATCTCTGTGTTTTTATAACTCACACATTAGAGCTTAAGTTGCTTCAGCATGCCAGCAGAGCTGAGCTCAAAGCTCAGAACAGAGTGTGGGCAGTTCAAAGCTTGCCAAAGTCTATTTATAAACCACATGAAACACATTCTCATCCTCAGCATTTGTGAATTCAAGTACAGTACAATAATGCAAAGGTTGTCTGATTTTTCTCACTAAATTATATTTTTAAGATTACTTTCTTCTCTAATTTATTTTTGCAATAAGTAGAAAAGACATTTAGCCCTTTCTTAGAGATGAAGCAAAGTTAAATGAGGATGAATAGTATAGTCAGGCTAGGTTTCTAACTCACTTCAATGCCAGAGTAAAACAGGTAGAACTCATACCTGTGGCCACAGAACAGTCTATGAAAAATTCCTTTGGTAATAATATACATAGGTATATGCAGGTCAAATAATGCTCAAGGAGACCTCTGAAATAATTGGAGAAGAAATGAAACGAAGCTGAAGTAGAAGATTGGTGGGTAAAAAGAGAAGACAGGCGAATAAATTTAAAAGACAAAAAACATGAGGCAGATTTGTTTCCTTGTAATTTCTTCAGTGGTCCAGGCACCCAGAACAAGATTTTCTTCTCTTTATTCATTAACCAATCACTTGACCCTTAACATATGCTACTTTATGTTGTTATTACCATTTTTTAGTGTTTATCCTCTATGCCCAACCACATATTACAGTATAAGAATGTTGGGGTGGTGCCTGTGGCTCAACGGAGTAGGGCCCCATGTACCGGAGGTTCAAACCCAGCCCCGGCCAAAAACTGCAAAAAAAAAAGAATGTCTGATAATATCCAGAAATTAGATACACTTGGGAGATCTAACTCAGTTAGAAAGGGGCTGAAAAATGAATTTGTTATTGGAGGTACAATGTAGCAGAAATATTACTAGAACTTGGTTATTACTGTAATATAGTAACATCTTTACTGAAAGCTAAATATGAATATATGACCATCTTTAGAATATTTTTCAGGATATGAATTTGCATTTATATTAATATTGTATAGTATCTGACACATTCCTGGGATTCAATAAATATTTGTTGAATGAATAAATTACATACAATTGTATTTAAACTAACAATGATTAAGTGTAGAACTACAAATATGATCATAATTAATGCATGGCAAATAATGTTGTCTTGTGAATAATACTAATGTTCAATATAGATTTATGTTTGCATATATAGTATATTCACAACTAAGAGAATACCTGACACTGTTTAGAAAGTTGTATTCTAGTGGATCATAATTCATTCCTTATAGAATCCACTTGATTTTTATGGTGTATGACTCATTATTCACTTTTCTAAAAAAAAATTCCTCAAAAAAATCTGTCTATTTGGCATCTGAGGAATAGTCATTTGTACCCATATATTCAGGTATATTTGTCTAGTTATAACACTAGTGCAATATTTTAGAACACATATTATGATATTTGAAAAAGACACGTCTATATCAATGACAAAACAGTACATAATATTAATATTTGACTATTGGCAGATATCAACTTATTAAACAAAAATATTATTTCTCCCTCTTGACTATTTTCAAAAATACATAAAAATTAGTTAATTAAATTATCTTTATAGTTCTGGGTAACTGAACTTTTCTATAAATGACCTTACGAACCCACACCTACTACAAAATTACTTATGTCTTTTCCCTTCCTCTATGTAAACATGGCTTTAGTAAGTTCTCACAGCCTTTAGATTTGAATAGTTCTTTAGTCTAATCTCTAATCTAAAATTCAAAAGCTCTTCCCTTTAAGTAAAAAGAAAAAAAATGTTTATAAGCCAGTTCCTCCAAAAGCAAGAAAAATCAGGTAATATCAGTGTTTCCGCATCATTAGATGGCACCCCCAATTTGGCAGTGTACTCTAGATCCTTCTGAGGAGATGACATCAAATCATACAATAGTTTAATTATTTTTATCAGGTGCACATGTCAAGTTCTGTGTTAAGTACTGGTGATTTACTATGCACTTCAATGTTGAAAAAAATAGTACCCTCATTGATTCTACAGAAAAGTACACACAGAGATGGTTAACCAAGGAATAACACTATGACGAGGTAAAGGACATCTTATGCCAATGGCATTAAGTAACAATCATTGGCACTGACTTCTTTTTTTTTTTTTTTTGGTGAAATTTCTGAACTTCTTTCTAGATGAAAAACAGCAAACAACAGGATAACAAGATTCAGTCCACCAGTGTGGATGATCCCTATTTAGAATTCAGGGATGTTTGCTTATCACCTAGTGAGAGTAAGTTGCTCTTTCGCTACCTTTATATTTAAAAGCTGTTAATCCAACAAAGTATTTTTCTGGATATAATTTAAGAACCCAGAATACTTTCACAAAGGGGGGGGGGGAAGTATCAATGGAATTGAAATAAAAGAGAGAATAGATGCCAAGACTGTCTTCTTCTTTCATCTGGTTTTCTGGAATTTATAGTGTTCTTCAACATTAAAATCCAAAGTATTTATGGAGTGTTTTTGTTAGTCCTCAAATTCCTGGAATATTTTCCTTTCTATATTTACTCTTGCGGTCTCTGTCATAGGGAAGTAAAAGCTGATTAAGTTTCAGGGTAAATACAAAACAAATATTCTATCCTGGAAGCTCAGGCTATTTTGTTCACTTTTGGCTCATTTGCATTTATTAAAATTCAGGTTTGGGGCAGTACATTTTTGTGTGTGGACCTTTTGCTTTAATTAACAATAGATGCATGTTTGGCAAGGATTGAAACTGTGAGGCTCTCGATAAGGTAGGAATTTTTCTTTATTATATCCACACTGAACCATCAGCTGTCACCTTGATGTTGCAAGAAAGCATGTTTTTGGAAGAGGATGAGATGCTAAAGAGAGTGGGGTTGGATTTATTTTGTTAAATAACCATGTCCATAAAAATACGTCTTATTAGGGCACTCTACAAGAAATGACTTCACCATTTCTTTTACTTCAAATAAATTTATAATTCAAGAAATACTATATTAGTAAAATAATAATGAGTACAGAAGGCACTGCTGAAACATTCTTCAATCTATTTGTACATACTGAAACTCATTGGCAACAATTAAAGATAGGAAGAGGTAGGCACAGAGGCAGAAACCCTAAGCACTCTACCAGGGTGAGTCCACCATCTGGACGTCTCTTGTTCTAATGTACGAATGGGGGAGAGTTTCTGACCTCACATTCCTCACAAGAAATACCTGGGTCTACCTCAAACAGCTCTGTGGAAATAATGTTTAAGCTTTACCTTCAAGCTAGCAGCACTCTTAATAAAAGTAGTGGAATATTTTAAAAAATAAGGTGGGTATTATTTTAACTTCTTTACATTTTAGGTTGAAATTGGGATAAAATTTTTATTTGTAAAAAGCCATACTTTCTTTGGAGCTTCTTTACTTAGTGGTAAAATGAACATAATGCATCTTTTAATTGATGGTAGGTATTTCGGTTATAGTAGCAATAAACATTAGAAATTTCGTAGGCCAAGTGAAAGCCCTGTGGATTTCCTTTAATCACAGAAGCAGCAGAATAGTTTCTCTGCCCACATTTCAGGCCACCCCCAGACACGCGCTGCCCTTACGGTGCACCTGCAGAGACAGGTAGCTCTGTCTTCTGTAACATCACCTTAGAATATAAATGCCAGGATCTCGTTTTCATGAATAATGCAGGCACTAGGGCTATTTTACCTTGATTGCTTATTCTCCATTCTCCAAAGCTTATAGCTTACACCCCAATGATGTAACCTTACCATTTGCATTAATTCATGGATTTGAAACCGGCCCTCTCCAAGTTCCCTGGGGTAGTTTAGTTTCATTTGTATGCATGTAAATAGCACTGAGACTGACATAAAAATTAATGAACTATTTATTCTAGTAGCCTATGCCTTGCTACTAAAGGCAAGCAAATGTTTATATAATTAAGTTTATTAATGTGAAATTAAACCTTTAAAGTCTTAAATAATGAAAATTGTAACTATTTTAAAAAGTTGGTATTTAATTTTGAAAAATGCAAATTAAAAAGAAACTTAAATAGTTTTGGAGGATTCATTTCATCTTGTTGATACCAGCACTCCCCCCCTAATCCCAACCAAAATGTAATCTTATTCTAGTACCGTCCTGGAGTACAGGAGGCAATCTAGTTGTCAATTTATGTCAGAAACACTACTAGTCCAAATGATCTAGGATTTATGGCAAGGAATGACCAAAGTTTTTAGAAATGCCATTAATTAAAGATAATACCTGTTGCAATTTTTATAGCCCCATTATAAATTGTTTTGCAGTAACAATATTTACATTTTAACTGAGTTTCTTAAATACAGAAGCTGTCTACTTTGATCCTTTCTTTCTGAAATAATTGGACCTTTCAATATGTGCCACTGCCAATACTCAATAAGAATTAGCCCTGGACAAGCCCATCTTACCAATGACTTTTCTTTGAACTTCCCACTTTGCTCCTTTATTACAAGTTGAATTCCAACGTATTCTCTCCTCCCCCCTCAACTCCAATTTGTTTTTCTGCATTAAAAAACAAATACTCCATATAATTTATGGAATACAACATGTCATGGTATATACAGATGGCATTAAAATGAACCGAATTAACGTACCCATCATCTCATAATAGATACCCATTTTTTGTTTTGTTTTGTATGGGGCTAGTGCAGCTAAAATCTAGTCATTTATCAGTAGTAGGAATCTGAATACAGGGCAATTTTATGACTTATTCCTTACATTGCACATCAGTATCTAGTATTATCCATTCTATATTCTTGCTACTTTGTATCTTTCAACCTGTATCTCCTCATTTCCTCCCCACACCAGTCCGGTAACCACAACAGACCTGTGGTTACCGGACTGGTGTGGGGAGGAAACATCTTCATCTGCGTTTTAGATTCTACATATGAGATGATGCAGTGTTTTCTTTTCTATGTCTGGCTCATTTCTCTTAGCAAAATATCTGCCAGCCTCATCTGGAAAGTGACGAATGACAGGATCTCATTCTTTGTTAGAGCTGAATATTTCACTGTGTGCACACACACACAAACACTCACATAAACCATGGCATATGTACCATTCACCTATTGATGGCACTTAGTTATTTTCTATATTTTGGCTGTTGAGAATATTAAGAAGATTGTT
This sequence comes from Loris lydekkerianus, assembly GCA_963574355.1. Classification (NCBI taxonomy): domain Eukaryota; kingdom Metazoa; phylum Chordata; class Mammalia; order Primates; family Lorisidae; genus Loris; species Loris lydekkerianus. The sequence continues at coordinate 6,261 of CAUYPK010112493.1, forward strand.
GTAGTGCTCCCCTGTTCATTGCAGCATTGTTCACAAAAGGGAATTTAATCTTGTTGGATGCTGATTTTACCAAATATATCTTGATTTCAGGGTCCAGATTTGCCCTTGATTTTGAAGTTGGTGACAGATTTCCATTTTTCAGTTTTTCATTTAAAACATACGACACAACATACCTTTACTTAGTTCTAGTTGTTTAGGAAACCAAATTGGGATTGAGTTTCTACATGAGAAACAGAGGTCAGACTTTTTTTATTATTTAATTTGACACTTCCTGTAAATTCTTATTACTTAACATAGTATGTAGAGATTCTCAATAGGAATATATGGTTTTGAGTACATAGTTTTGAATAATAACTATTATATACCAATGCTTCCTTTGGAGACTCTTTAGGTAAAATATATACTTGAGAAATTCAGTACTAAATAACTCTGTTATATCAATGAGATTTCTGAATTACCATATACACTCGAGTATAAGCCGAGTTTTTCGACACAAAATTTGTGCCGAAAAACCTGAACTCGGCACAAATTTTGTGCCGAAAAAACTCGGCTTATACTCGAGTGTATATGGTGATTTTTGATAGGTTGCTTTTTCCCCCTCATCAGTCCTTATTATGCCAAAGAACTGAGCCCAAACCAATGTCAGTTATTATTTAAGGGGTGAAACCCACAATTCTAACATAAAATGCATTGAATGCCTCACCATCACCCAAAATTAATTGAGACATGGAGTATGAAGGTAACTAAGATAAAGGCCTAAGAGGCTAGAACATATCTGTTTTCATAATTCCATTTGAAAATACCTACAGACACCAAAAAGCAAATATTTTTTCAACAGAGAACAACAGACTCTTGTTAGGGACACTTGCTGGCTCACAGAAAGAAAACCTTAAGAATAACAACTTAGCAAAATCCTCTCCTGCTCCACATAGGACTATTGACTGCATCAGTGATTTCCTAAGTGTTGTTGGTTGATAGGACCATTGTGAATTGGCAATGGGCCAAGACAGTTGGCTGTGCCTATTACCTGGAGGCCACTTGAATATTATAGGAACAGCAGATTGGATGTTTCTGGATTCCTACCACATGGTGAAGTCATAAATGGGTAGCAATGAATTAGATGAAACATGTTTTCTAGGTTAGCTCCAGTTGGCCACATTTATAGAGAACAGTCACAGGAATGCTGCACGAGAAAATGCTTCAAACAGATTGTATTTAATGCATGATATCTATGAAACTAAAGTTGTTAAAAACACATCAGCCTGAAATAAATAGAAGTTTATTCAAATGTCATAATACCTTTATCTTCTGATCACACATTATATTGGATTAACTGACCGTGGTTGCCAAAATAGTTGTTGTGTCTAAAAGTTGCTACACATCAGATATTCATAGCTTAATTTGAGAAAATTGCCAATATTCTTTTAAGAACAAATCTATAATTTGGAATAATATACAATTCCGTGTTTCTAAACAACTCTTTCAAATGAGTATCAAATTGTACTCACCATTAACATGCTCCTTTTCTGTTTATGAAACGATTCAATCATATTTTTACCATTTTATTAAGATAAAATCTGTCCACTTAAGTAGACATGCTGAAACAAAGTCCAAAGTAGCTCTTAGAGAATCAGTTTCCTTCTTTTCAGACAGTTTCAAGGATTTGACAAGACATGTATTCTAAAAAATGTTTCTCACACGCTAATGTCAACTGATAAGGAGTTTAGATTCATGAAGAAATAATTTATAATGTCAACAAAAGAAAGCATGTTTACATGTTTCAAATAGAAAAAAGGCAAAGATATTTATCACTGAAATGTAATACAGATTATGTTTTAAGACTTTCCCAGTACCGTATATACTCGAGTATAAGCTGAGTATATATGGTAATTTAAATTTTTTTGAGAAAATATTACTTAAAATTAAGAAAATATTACCTTTTGTAGTTTTTAATACTAACGTTATAAGCTTGTTAACTAGCTTTCAATTTCTACCTAGTAAGAAAATCATTTTTTGATTGAAAAATAACCTAATTCATTACACGTATGATAATGTAAGATTTACAGTACTCAAAAAGTTAAGTATCATAGGGCAAGATGGCTGACTAGAGAAATCAATTAACAGATCATCTCAGAAAGTAGGAAAAATTTTAGGTTAAAAAAAAAAAAAAAAAAAAAAAAAACCAGAAAACAAAGCACATAGCTTGTATGCAATTCTGAAGGGTACCAGAACCTACAAGAGATTCTACTGGAAGAAGATGTAGAGAAGAACAAGAAAGAAAAAATATTTCAGTGGTATCAGTCCCTGACAGCCTGTGGACAGGAGTGTTACTGACTCTTACCCACACTCACCATGTGGTGATTTAGAGATTAAACTGAGTATCCCAAGATAATTCACAGTATTAAGAAGACCACAGGACTCAGGAAGAAAAAGACTTCCAAATAGACAGGAAATCTGCCCATGAACAAGGTATACCACTGCTACAGCCTACTGATAACTAGCAAGTAAGAATAACACCACACTAAAAGTATTTATAACCAAGGTATCCATCTAGTACCTAGGCACACATCACAGTTCCCACAAGCAAAGAAAAATGTCCTTGCTCAACATATGCTACAGACACACCTTTAAAAGTGAGGCAGTGGAGCCCTGTCTAAGCAAAAGAAAATCCAAAAAGAAGAAGAGACAGATAAGAAGAAATAACCACAAGAACATTAGAAGTAAGAAAAATCAGAATGAAAGAATACCCCCCACAGAAGCACACAAGCTCTGGAGCAATGAATCCCAACCAATATGAAAATACTGAAATCAAAGATAAAGTATTCCAAATATGGATTGTTAAGAAAGTTCAATGAAATCTAAAAGAAAACAGAAAACTTGAAGAAGGCAGAAAAACAATGGAAGAAAGAATGAAAAATTTACTAAAGACATAGATATATTTAATTAAAAACCACAAAAGTTCTGGCAATGAAATATTTAAGAAAATATAAAACATTGGGAAGTTTTAAGAGAGACTAAACCAAGCAGAAGAAAATTTCAGAGCTTGAAGACAAGTCTTTAAAATTAACTCAGTCAAAAAAAAAAAAAAAAATCAAGAGAAATTAACAAAATCTACAAGAAATATGAGACTATGTATAGAGGCAGACTACTTTGGTCATTACTAGTTTTGAGATACACATAAATCAAGAAATGTAAAATATCCATGGATGGAAACAAATGAGGGCCCCCCCAGCAGCACCGATAAGGCAAATAATACGAAAACTTGCAGAGGTGAATCAGAAAAGATGTTATCCATGTTTCTCGGAAGTAAAATAATGGACCACAACACAGCCTGTCTCAAAATTTTTTCAATGACCCATGTGTAAGAATCATAGACATTCATGAGGATAAAGAAGAAAAAGCACGAGGCTCAGAAAACCTATTTGAGGGAATAATTGAAGAAAACTTCTCTGCTCTTGAGAGATCCGGATACAAGAATTTCAATGAATAGCTGGGAGAGTCATTGCAAAAAGGGCATTACCAAGAGACACAGTCATCAAACTGGTTAAAGTCAACACAAAGGAAGAACTCTTATTAAGTAATGAGGCAAAAAACCCGAAGAAAACCACAAAGAAAAACTCAGACTAACAGCAGAACTTTCAAGGAAAACTCTCCAAGCCAAAAAGGAATATCTTATTTTTAGTCTCTTCAAACTGAGTTACTGCCAGCAAAAAAAATCTGTATCCTGTTAACCTAACATTCATAAATGAAGGAGTAAAATCTTTTCCAAGACAAGCAAACACTAAGTGAATCTGTCACTACCAGACTGCCCTACAGAAATGCTCAAAAACCATCGTACATATAGTTCATTGCACAATAGATATCAACCAGTGTAAAAACACCCCAAACTTCTAGCTTACAATTTATATAAAACAATAGCAGATGAGTGAAAACCAAATAATAAGGCCTCATTCAACAAGTTGAACAGAACAGCATCCCATATTGCTGCTAACGCTCAATATTAATGGTTTATATGCCCACTTAAAAGATAGACTGGAAAATGGATTAAAAAAAAAAAAAAAAAAACAGGTATTTGCCATCTACAAGAAACACATCTAATAGCAAGGATTCACAGAGACTCAGGGTATTAAGATGGAAAAATACATTCCACTCAAATGTAAACCAAAAGTGAATAGGTAGAGCAATTCTTCCATCAGATAAAAGACTTCAAATTAGTAATCATCAAAAGAAGTAAAAGACGGTCCTTATATAATGGCATATGGAACAATTCAACAATTGTAACGTAACAATCCTAAATTACACCTAATATAGGATTTTCCAGTTTCATTAAGAAATTATTGTAGATATAAACAAAGAAATAAATAATACCATCTTAATATCATGAACTTCAACACTTCACTGTTAACAGTATACTTTATTTTTTTTTTTTTGCTGGTAGTTATTCTGTTTAAGGACACTAAAAATATAACAAATAATTAAAGCAGATATGAATAAGGAAACACTGAATTTAAACAAGATTCTAGAAAAAATGAACTTAACAGACATTTACTGAATATTCTATTCATAAACTACTGAATATACACTTTTATTACCAGCTCATGGGATATTTTCCCAATTAATGATATCTAAATCATTAAGTCTTAGCAAATTTAAAAGGTTACCAAAATCATATCATATATCTGCTCAGATGACAGTGGGAAAAAACTAGTAATCAATTCCAAGAGAAATACTCACACCTACACAAAGTACCATATATACTCGAGTACAAGCCGAATTTTTTCAGCACAAAATTTGTGCCGAGTTCAGGTTTTTTGGCACAAATTTTGTGCCGAAAATACTCGGCTTATACTTGAGTATATACGGTAATGGAAATTAAACAGCCAGATGCTGAATGACAGTTGGATCAATGGCAAAATCTAGATGGAAATCAAAGGATTCCTCAAACTAAATGAAAAATGAGACACACGTTTTCAAAATTTATGGGATTCGACAAAAGCATCCCAAAGGGGAAAATACATAGCCTTAAATATCTGCATCAAAAAGACAGAAAGATCACAAATTAACAACATAGTATCAATCGCAAGGAATTAGAAAAAGGATCAGCTAGACCAAAGCCAGAAGAAGAAAAGAAAGAAGAAAGCTCACAGCACTCACAGCAAAACTGAATGAAATGGAGACCAATGGGGGGGGGGGGAGGACTAAATAATTTTTTGAAAAAGTAAAAAAAAAAAAAAAAATAGATATACCACTAACCAAAAATAGAAGACAAAGGACTCCATCAAAAAAACAAAACAAAACAAACAAACAAAAAAACAAACAAACAATACAAGGATATTATAACTGATATCACAGAAATACAAAATAGTCATCCATGACTATTACAGACACAGCAATGCAAGGAAACTAGTAATAGAAAACCTAGAGAAAAATGGATAATTCTTCACATAAACTCCCAAGGCTTAACCAAGAGTAAATAGAAACCTGAACAAACCAATAATGAACAGTGAGATTGAAACAGTAATAATGAATCTCCTGACAAGAAAAATCCCTGGACTAGACAAATTTCCATCTGAATCCTACCAGATCTACAGGGAAGAGTTGGTGTCTAGTCCACAGAAAGTATTCTATAAAAACAAGATGAAAGGAATCCTTCCTAACTCATTCTATGAAGTTAGTATCACTTTGATACCAAAGGCAGGAAAGGACACAACAAAAAAAGAACACTATAGAACAATATCCCTTGTAAATATAGAAAAAAAAAAATCAATAAAATACTAGCAAACTAAATTCAGCAACACATCAAAAAGATGATCCACCGTGGGATCAAGTGGGTTTCAGCCTTAGGATGCAAAGATGGTTTAGCATATGCCAATCTATAAACACAATTTACCACATAAACAGAAAAAAAGACCACATGATCATCTCAATAGATAAATAAAAAGCATTCAATAAAATACAGCACCTTTTCATGATAAAAACTATCAATAAACAAGGCATAAAAGGAACATACCTCATAATTATAAAAGTCATATGACAACTCACCAGCTGATACCATATTGAATGAGGAAAAGTTGAAAATATTCCCCCTAAGATCTGGACTGAGACAATGATGTGCACTGCCACCACTTCCATCAACATAACATTTGCAGTCCTAGCCACAGCAGTCAGGTTCGAGAAAGAAATAAAGGCATCCAAATTGTTTAGTCCAAACAGACTCTCCCTGTTTGCTAATGATATATGATCTTATATGTAGAAAATCCTAAATACTCCACTAAAAGACTTCTCGGATTGATAAATAAATTCAGCAAAGTGTCAGGTAACAAAATCAAGGTATGCAAATCATACAACATTGCTATATACTAGTAACAGTCAAGTGCAGAGTCAAATCAATAACTCAAAACCATTCATAAAAGCTACAAAATAAATAAATAAGTAAATAAATAAATAAATAAATAAAATAAAATACCTAGGAATATAGTTAAAAACAGAGGTTAAAGACTCCAAAACACTGATGAATAAAATCACAGATGACACAAAAAAATGGAAAAACAGCTCCTACTCATGAATTGGTAGAATCAACATCATAATTACATCCATTCTGCCCAATGTGATTTACACAATCAATGAAATCCCCGTTGGTGCAAGAGCATATTTTACAGATCTACAAAAAAAGGACCTTAAGCTTTATGTGAAACCCCAAAAAGACCCAAAATATTCAAAACAATCTTACACAAAACAAACAAATGCAGAAGCACCACATTATCTGACTTCAAATTATAATACATGATATTTGGTTATGATAACCAAAACAGTATGGTACTGGTATAAAAGTGGAGACAGACCAATTGAACAGAACAGTGAATCTAGAAATTTTAATAAAATCATCTGTCTACAACCAAATGATCTTTGACAAAGCAGACAGCAACATACAATGGGTAAAAATAAGCTCTATTAAACGAATGTTTCTGGGAAATCTGGACAGCCACATGCATAAGAGTAAGACTGGATCCCTAACTCTTGCCTCATACAAAAATTAACTCAGAATTGATTAAGGACTTAAGTGAAAGGCATAAAACTGTAACAACTGTACAAGAAAATATAGGAAAATCTCTTTTAGACATTAGTCTAAGCAAAGAATTTATGACTAAAACACCAAAGGCAAAAGCAACAAAAACAAAGATAAATAAATGGGCCTTAATTAAATTAAAAAGGTTCAGCACAGCAATGAAGGTAAACAACCAAGTGAATAAATAGCCAACCTACAGAATAGGAGAAAATATTCACACATTACACCCCTGACAAGGACTGATATAACAGAAGCTACAAAGAACTCAAAAAATCAGCAAGAAAAAAACATCAAAAAGAGAGCACATTATAGAAACATAATTTTCCGAAAAAAAGAGAGACAAATGGCCAACAAACATACAAATAAATGCCAACTAACTGGTCATTAAAGAAATTAAACCTACAATGAGATACTACCTTACCCCTATCACAATGGCCATTATTAAAATTTTTTTTAAACAAATAGAAGATGATTTGGATGCAGAGAGAAAGGAATGCTCATATATTCTTGCTGAGCCTGCAAATTAGTATGACCTCTTGGCAAACAGTATGGAGATTCTAATAAAATGTAGATCTACCTTTTGATCCAGCAATCCCACTGCTGGGTATCTACCCAAAGGAAATGAAGTCATTTAATCAAAAAGATACCTGTACTGGAATGTTTATGGTACTGTAATTCACAATTGCAAAGATGGCGAATCAACCTAGGTGCCCTTTAGTTCACTAATGGATAAAAAATGTGCTATGGAGTAAAAGTGTACACACCATGGCATACTACTCAGCCAGCCATGAAAAGGAACAAAATAGTGTCATTTGCAGAAATGTGGCATGAACTAGAGACCATTATCCTAAGGGTAGTATCTCAGGAAACACCTTATGTTCTCACTGATAAGAGAGCTAATAGATGGGTACATGTGGGCACGAAGCAACATAAAGGTCATGAGAAATGGGAGGGTGGACGTGAAATAAACAATTACAATGAACACTACTCCAGGGATGAGCACACCATAAAGTCCAACTTATACATTGTACAAGATGCCCATGTACCCAACACACTCAAAGCCCCTTGATTAATATTTGTAAATTTAAAAAAAGAATAATACCCAAAAAAATTTTAGTACCTTACTAAAAAGAGCTTTGTTTACCCTTATTAATAGAGCTGAGATTTATTCAGTCCTTCAGTAGGAAAAAAGAAGTCAACCTAGGAATAAATTAAAGAGGTAACAATGTTTTAATGCCTTTATAGCAAAGAAAGCTATTTTACACTTTTATTTGCTAGAGCTGACTTCATCAAAGAAGGGCTAATTCATCTGAGTATTCCCTTATTACCGATCACATTTAACTTGCCTTATGTTTAAAATAGTGAGTTCTTTCCTAACGGGCCAGCATGAGAAGACAAAAGGTTTACTTTTCTAGAGCAACTCCATGTGACCAAGCTTGGTGCCTTACAAAAATCATTCTACGTATCCCTCCAGAAACCTCTTAGGTAGGCAAGAATTATGAGCTCTTATTTTTACTTATCAGGAAATTTTGACATACAATTTATTCACACAAAAGGGATTTGTCTGCCTGTAAAAGCCAGGTTTTCTGTTACTCTCTCATATCCAGATATTTTGCCTTGTCACTAGGAAGCTGCATCCTCATTCTTAATCTCTGTGATGCCCACTTCTGTCACATCATTTATCAAAATCTTTTTAATTCATCCCCTTCAGGACACTGTGAGGTCCTAAGGATGAGATTCTCATTTTTCTCGCCTTGTGTTCCCAGCCTCGCCTATAGTACCAGGCCCACGGTAAACATTACACAGACATCAACAGAACTAATCCAATTTCTTTCCCCCATCATCTTTTTTGTACTTTTCAAGAAAAAAGAAAAAGATTTTGACTTGCTTTAAAAGTTGTTCCTTCATTACATTTGGTTTGCACCTCAAAAAGTGGGCATAAGATTCAGCTTTCACAGACAGATATGCTTAATACAAAGGATTGGCAGAGGGTAAATTTCTTTGAATCCTGTTAGGAAGCCAAAGAGGACTAATGTAATTCACTGGTTTAAAATTATTTCTACAATAACAAAAGACATAGGGATACATACAGGTCCAGAAAAGGTGTCAATTTATAATATATGGAGGAAGATTAAATTTAGTAGTAAATCAAGCTTCTATCCTTTTTAAAGAACCATTCTGTTTTAATTTAAGCAGATAATATGCGGAAGAGGAAAGACAGCCAGAGCTTATTTGGGTGAGGCCTGTTGGAGGTGGGTGGAGAAGAGTTCATGTAACTGGGTGATGCTTTTCTTCCACGCATAAAGGGGGAGATTTCTGACTCCCAGGACAAGTGTCCAGACAGCCTTACTATTTGTTTCCAGATCAGGTGCATATGATCTACTATAAAGTTGCAAATAATGTTGAAATTAAAATTTCTAATCCTATTCTTTGGACTAGACAGAGTACAGAAATGTTTCCTCTCCAAGGCAGAATGAGAGGGAAAAAATTCTTTCCTTCCTTAAGTAAATACTTAAGGAAATTTCAGGGTAAACTGATTTTTAAAACAAACAAAAATAAAACCGCCTTTCTATGCACTATTAGGGATCACCAGAGGTACTTGTACTGGTTGCTATCACAGAATCTGGAAGAAAAAAAGTCCTAATTTCTTTGCCTTTTTCCTTTCTCTAAACCAAGATTTATTCCAAGAAGCACTGTGGGCAGAACAATCAAATTCAGAGCCGCCACTGCCCACGGACAAGCATATTCTAGTTTTGGGAGAAAACTTTCAAACAGTCAAATCCTCTTTGAGGAAGCAGTGATGACTGTGGGCAGTCTGGCTTTACACCTGAAACCTCCACTTGGCCAAGACAAAGCAACTTTCATAAACCTTTCCAATACCATGGAAGGTCACCCAAATTATGTTTTTACTACAATTATTTTACTGCATAGCCATAATATATTTTCATTGAAGCATAGGTCTATTGGAAAGGGGATGAAATGTTTTCACAATTCAGAAATACTATAAAAACTACTTTGAGTATGATGCTTAATATAAAATGAACATTAATCAGTACAACGCAGGGAGGATGTGTGGACATAAAGGATGTCCTGTGAAATATATTGGAACATAAAGCTTTATAGGAACCATAAATACAATTTATAAGCAATATAACCTTTGGGAAAATACACACTAGGTATGGATTACTCTAGAAACACTGAGTGTCAAAATAACTAACTCTTTAGCTCCTGTCAAATCCATAGTATCAATATCAATAGCATGAGTCAACTTTGAAGTGTTTTATTTCAATAGTAAGGAAAACAGTGGGATGTCAATGAAAGAAATATTTTACGGTTTGTGCCCATACAATTCTTGAAGCCTTTTCTACATTTTCACAAAAAGACTGAAATGTGTTCACATGGTTATAAAATTTTAAAATTTACAGATTATGCTGATCTTCATCTAGTGCTGATCGGACTGCTGAACTGAATAGCTGTTACCATTTTGATTGCTTTAGGAAGTATGAAAATGAGTTTTCATACCCCAGCTATGCTACCACTTATTATAATGAAATGAATTAGATTAATTGGAACATTGTAACAATGACAGAAAAATGATGTGGATGGAGATAGGTGAATACCCGTGTGCCTTAAGAATTCCATTAAAAAAGTTAATAACATGTTAAAACTATAGAGTGGGTTTCTGTAGGCTATAGAGAGTGCTAAGCTTGTTATATAGTTTAGCCTATTTAATCCTCAGGACACTCATGAGATAGGTTATTATTATCTTTGTTTTACCAGATTTGGGGTGAGGGGGAGTCTTAAATTCGTCTAGGCTCTCAGAGCTGGTACGTAGGAAAACGGAACATCAATTTTTGTTAATATGACTAAGATCATGGGATTTTAATAGTTCTGATGTATTATAGGCAAATGAGTAAAAGGACTTTATTAGGCAGCATGAAAAAACTACAGAAAAAAGAGACAGTGAATGTATCTGGACCCTACTTAACTTCCACTACTAATGTTCATCTTTAGGCCAATGAAGTATTCTAATTGGATCATCTTAGTTTGGTTTCTCCAGTCCCAGCCTTGCTAACTATTAAATATCTCCTACTTGACCAGCTTTAAGTGATTTCTGTGAAGTGGATCAATCAATGTGTTTTGTTACAGATTCTTTCACAGACTTGTATGTTGTCCCCTTAATATCATTACATTCAACAGTGTCTTAAACTCAGTAAATATTAGTTGTTCTGATTGGACATTTGTATGCCTGTATGTTAGTTTACTTTCTAACTAACTAATGGATATTTTCATCCATACTTTTCAGCAACTACATCCTATTTTCTGATCAATTTATTCTCCAATTCTATACAGTTTTTTTCTTTCAAAATTATCTAATGTCTTTAACTTCTAACACCTCGGACCATCATCCCCACCTTCATTTTCTTATTTTTTAATTTCAAATTAACATATGAGTACAATGATTATATTGCATAATTTGCATTTGTTAAAGTACAATCATTGAACCCTTTACCCCGAAGGTAAATTTAGGCTCATAAACCCCTAAATTGCACCCAGTGATGAGAGCTTAGCAAATGCCCTCTCCTTTCCCCACCCTTCTTGCTTTCCCCTCACTTGAATTTAACCGTGGTTTTTTTCCTGTATGGGCATGTAATTTTTCATCTACCAGTTTCATATCAGTGTCGAGTACATTGGATGGTTGCTTTTCCATTCTTGCGGTACTTTTGTTAGGAAGATTTGCTCCAAATCCATCCAGGAATATAGAGAAAGATGTAAAGTCTCCATCTTTCTTTATGGCTGAATAGTATTTCATAGTATACATACACCACAGTTTATCCATTCATGAGTGGAGGTGGGTTGTTTCCACATCTTTGCAATTGTGAATTGAGATGCAGTTAAACATTCTAGTGCAAATATTCTTATGGTAAAACGATTTTTTCTTCTAGGTAAATTAACCTTGTAATGGTATCATGGATTCAAACAAAAGGTCTACTTTTAGCTTTTGGAGGATTCTCTATACTTCTTTCCAAATGATCTGTTTTAGTTTGCAAACAGTATGTAAGTGTTCCCTTCATTTTCCACACCCACGCTAGCATCGGCAGCTTTGAGACTGGGTGATGTGGGCAACCCTCACTGGGGTCTGGTGATATCTCAAGGTGGTTTTGATTTGAATTTCTCTGATGATTAGACACAAGGAGCATGTTTTCATGGGCTTGCTGGCCATTCATCTGTCTTCTTGGGAGAAAAGTTCTGTTAATGTCTCTTACCCAGTGATAAATGGGTTGTTTGTTCTTTCAGACAAATCTGGAGGCATCACGTTACCAAACTTCATGTTATACTACAAGTCTATATTGGTCAAAACAGTATGGTACTGGCACAAAAACAGAGACATAGATCTATGGAACACAGAGAACCTAATGATGTCACCTTCTGATCTTTGATATACTAAACAAAAGCATGCACTTGGGGAAAGATCTTCTATTTAATAAATAGTCCTGGGGGAACTGGGGAGCCACATGTGAAAGACAAAACTGGACCTGCACCTCTCACCATCTACAAAGGTCAACTAATGTGGGATAAAATATTTAAATCTAAGACATAAAACAATAAAAACACTAAAACAAAGTGTGGTAAAAATTCTTGATGATAATCGGCCTGAGAAAAGATTTTATAAAGAAGACCCCCTTGGCAATTGTGGCAACACCAAAAATAAATAATGAGACATGATCAAGCTAAAAATCTTCTGCACAATTAAAGGCACAACTAAAGCAAATAGAAAACCCTCAGAATGGGAGAAGATGTTTGCATGTTACAAATCTGATAAAGGCTATTCTAATAATTGGAATCTACAGAGACTCTACCTTCATTTTCAGCAGAATTCCCTCTGCTGAAAACAGAAAGAAAACAGAGCAAACTTCCAGGCACGCAACATGCCTTCGTCCATTCCATCCTCTAGTCTTAGTTATAATAACTGCCATTCCCTTGCCTACTGAAGGTATGTTTTCCTTTCTCTCTCATGTATCCCATTCTCTCTTTTGAGAGAAGAGAGAAGGAAACCAAAGGATGTGAGGTCAGAGGGGGATAGATCAGCCTCTTCCCCACTTCCTTACTTTTCCTGCCTCTACCTCCCCTAACACCTCCCCACCTCTCACCTGCCTCCCAGCCCAGAGAGAGCCTGCTTATGCCAGACACCATTAAAAACAGATTTTTTCCTATTGTTTTTTCACCAAAAATATGACAAAGGAACAAAACTTACTACAAAAGACCAGCTCCACCCTTTATAAAAAAAAAAAAAAAAAAAATCTATTTAACCTGTAGGAGAAAATACAGCTTTATCCTCTTTATGTTTTATGTGCTTGGAAAAATGTTAAAAAGAATTCCAATGGGAATATTCTATTCCTCACTTTAGTTGATTGCTAAGTATTACATGGCACAGTCTCTTCCGAGGAGAGTGGCTTTGGAATGAACCCCCATGTGCTCCTGGCTTTGTTCCCCAATTGCCCTTCTCTTTCCCTTCCCACTTCCATTATTTAGTATCAGAGGGCCGCACTTCCATCCTCCACGCCTGCTCCACTCACTCTTGCCTATGGCTTCAAATGCCATGTCTATGTCACTGACTTTCTTGGGAGGATGAGTTCTGAAGCACAGAACCTTTTAAGAAACACAGGGCTCAAGTTCAGGTACTCATTATCTGTTAATAGAAAAGTGTAGAGTTTTAAAGTACATTGAACAAAACATTCATCAGGTAAAAATTGACTCAATTTAATCTTTCTTTTCTTTTAGAAACTTTATTACTTTACTATTGTTATTTGTGCCATCTACTTTGACTTTATCATTAAAATACACTGTGTATATGTTCATGGAAGCAGAGCATTTGAGACATCTATTATCGTTCCTTAAGTTTATGACTTTGGAAAGGTACTGTATTTACATTTAACAAAACTTTTTTTTTCTATTTGAAATCTAAGTCATTAATTTATTCATTGAAATCAACTGTGGCATTCCATTAATGATGAGTCTGCTCAAACTGTAGCCAAAATCCATATGGCTAAAGCTTTGGTGACAAAATGCTCACACTGGAGAATGTTGGGCTGAGAGAGCAGCATGTCGGGAACACCTTGCCACATAAGTAACATTTGTGATAATATAAAACCTGAATGTCGGCATCGGGGTGAATTCCAAGCCTTCGACCACTTAGAAGGGTCACACAAATGCCCCATCAACCCATGAATTATATGTATACCAGAGAATACTATTTGGCCACAAAAAAGATGGTGACTTTCTATCTTTTATGTTTACCTGGAAGGAGATGAAATACATTCTTCTTAGTAGAGTATTGCAAGAATGGAAAAATAAATATCCAACGTACTCAATACTAATATGAACCAATATATAAACAATTACATACCCATATGACCAACAAAACAAAAATATAGTCTAGTATGTGGGGGCAGGGGGAGGAGGGGACGCGGGAGAGGGGAGAGGTGAGGGGTGAGGAAAAATGGCAGAAAGAGGGAGGGCATTTGGCAGGATCGCACCTAATGGGCATAATGTGTGGGTGGAGACTATGGCCCGTGGGTGAGGGGCTCTTTTACAACTAGAACTTTACCTTGGAAATGAGAACAATGTAATGTAAAAATCCGTACACTCATATTAATCTGAAATAAAAAAAGAAGAGGTTGTGGTCGAGCTTATCAATCAACCTCACCACACACATGAAGTGTGAAATGTTGGGATGATTAGTGAGGGCCATAGCAGGGGGTGAGAGAAGTATCTCAGAGGGAGGAGAGCAACTACCAGAAGGAGCCAGCTGGGGCCTCAGTCCCTGTGTAGAACCTTCCTGAAGCACAGGAAAAGCCAACAGTTGCTTGGACAGTCTTAACAGTAGCAGTAGTCTTCAAACTTAATGAAAGCTCCTAACTAATTTCATAAATCTACACGCCCCTCAAACATTGACGTTGTCTTTTAATTTTTTTCATGATAGCCTTAAATAGCAAAGGATACTAATTGTAACATACTAATAGTGATATTTTCAACTAAAATTTATGTAATTGTTTTAACAAATCCAATCTAAGATTTTATTTATAACTGAAAACTTTACTTTACCCAGGTTTGTTTTTTAAACTTACATTTTCATCTCCATGGAGTTTTATCCTAATGTAATAAATTTTATACTTTAAAGTCTTTGTATTGATACTTTTCTTCAAAGAGATGTATTTAAAAATGATTTTTTAAAATTTCCTGTGACCATGTAACTCTAAAAATAAATAAACTTCTGGTCAGAGTTAAAATTTAAATTATTAGATGAGCAGAGCTATCAAAACAAACATGTACAAGTATAAAAAAATTTTTATGAATAATTATTAAGCACAGATTATAATTATCAGAAACAAATCTAAGTAAGATGGATGGACTTGGCTTTTCCCCATTTATTTCATGTATTCTATGGATGACTACGACTTACTATTAAAAGGGGACAAGGTTCAACCTCAAGTCTATTTTTTTAATTGCTGTTAATGTGGAGATTCTTTGTTCACATAAATAAAAAGAAGGGAAATGGAAGAAACTCTTTCCATTATAAAAATGTCACTCACATCCTCAAACTCCTTCTCAGCAATATGCCAAAAGTCAGTAATCTTCATCAAAAATTATTTTAATTATATATTGGCTGACAAGCCAATTAGGCCCTCTGCATTTTCCCTTAAAGTAGAGAATTTATAAGCTACCTGACTGGAAAATGGTTTTGTTAGCCATTTATCAGACCCATTTCATTTGTCAATACTACAACCAAAATTGTTACCTCTCTTTCTCCATTTATTTTTTTTTTATTTTTAATTTGATTTTGGTATTTGCAAAGCTCTGAGCTCACATGCTACCAGTGGCAAATACTCATAGAATGTTATAAATCTGCTACACAGTAGCACAATGGCGATTTTATATTCAATTTACATGTATTTAGTTCTTCTAAAAGTATATTAACAAGCATAACAAATGACAGAGGAGAACTGAATTAAAAAGCTTTAAACCAAAGATCTTCCCAGGATCTTCCAATCATCACCAGCAAATAAGCACACACATGCACACAATCCCTTTATGGTTTACCATACCATATACCAGCTAATTCAGTTTTCATACAAACTAAGCTGAGACTTTCCAAAGAATGCCATGATTCGTTTTGTTTCGTGAGCGAGATAATATTAGCTAAACAAGGTGTTACATTATTAGTAATAACTATGAATCTATATTCATTTGTAACTTTTAGAAAACAAGAGATCAATTTCCTTAGTTGAGTTCTAAGGAACTCAACTTTGAAACAGAAATTTGGCTCAAACTTTAACAATGCTTCCTGGCTATGAACCCTATCATGTCTTGAGGAGTTACAGAAAATTATTAAAATTGTGGCCACGTACTGGAAGCCAGCGCTGAGAAGTTTTACCGCTTCTGGAGGCTGCAAGCTGAGGTTTTCCTTGTTCTGTGGCGAACTCTTGGAACTGATGGAAAACTGATGGAAATAGCTACTTTGCAAGTGAAGAGCCCCCACAAGCTGCTGTTGGCCTCCTGCTGGAACAACACAACCCACCTCCTAGCCCCTGTCAAAAAAATGATACGTGTATGCAAATTTTTATTTGTGGAATGTAGCTTCTTTATGGAGGTGTATGTTTGTTCTATGCTTTTAGCATATATTTGTTATGAGACTAAACTGTATAAGAAATTTTACTTATTAATAAAGAAAAAAATAAATAAAAAAGTACAGTGTCTTTCCCGGGCACTAAAATCATATGCAGGGCGGCACCTGTAGCTGAAAGGAGTAGGGCGCCGGTCCCGTATACCGGAGGTGGTGGGTTCAAATCCGGCTCCGGCCAAAGGAAAAAAAAAAAATCATATGCAAAAAGTTTATATTTTCAATTTATGAACTGCTTTCTGCGGTTTTCTATGTTCCTTATAGGAAAGAAATCAAAGTTCACCTCTTGTCTCCAATGAATACCTTTACACATCACACAATATAAAATTAAGGTAGTGAGAGTCCTGTCATTCCTTGCTTTAAAATCACCTTCACATATGACACAGTCCCCTTACATACTAGGGATGCCAAATTCTAAGTTGAAACCCCAGTGACCCACACCTTAGTATAATCCTCTTCATCCTTGGTGTAATGGGCACTATGACCATCATGGGCCACCACCCCTATGATGAGAGAATATGGTTACAGCTGGCTAAAAAAACATAATTATCTTCAGTGAGGCTTATCCAATCAAGAGAGAGGGGGAGAGAAGTGTGTGTGTGTGTGTGTGGGGGGGGGTAGTGGCTAAATTGATTCCAGTTGAGGGAAATTCACTGTTCCTATCTATGAGAATAGAGGGGGCCACGTGGTAGAGAATTCAGGTTGTTTCTGAAAGCTGAGATCAGAGCCAATGAACACCCAGAAAGGAGCTGAGCCCCACCAGGAAAGCCTTAGCCTACAAGACACTAGATTCCAAAGTCTGAAGGGTGCTGCCCTTCTACCTGCCCTCCTTGGTATACATCTGTAGTTCCTTGGTGAACTACATGTACATTTTCTGTCTACTGCTTTTGGCCTTATAGTGTGAATGAAAGCCCACTTTAAAAAATAATAATAATAATGAACTTGCTTGGTGGAAAGCAAGACCTGAAGCACTCACACATTTGACACATTAGATATCACAGAGGCTGATGTTCTATTTCCCTCTTTCTTACTTATTGAGCCTTTGAACCACAAGCAAACTATGCAGATTGTTTATATAAACATTACCCCCTTTAGCTGCCACAACTTTATGACTTGGTAATTACATTCTTATCTTACAGATGAGAAAACAGGTCTATGAATTTATTCTTAATGTACTTATTATTATTATTATTTTTATTTATTTATTTATTTATTTTTGCAGAGACAGTCTCATTTTATTGCCCTTGGTAGAGTGTCATAGCATCACACAGCTCACAGCAACCTCCAGCTCCTGGGCTTAGGTGATTCTCTTGCCTCAGCCTCCCAGTAGCTGAGACTTCAGGTGCATGCCACAACGCCCGGCTATTTTCCTGTTGCAGTTTGGCGGAGGCCGGGTTTGAACCTGCCACCCTCGGTATATGGGGCTGCCACCCTACCCACTGAGCCACAGGTGCCTCCCCCATGTTCTTATTATCTTAACATTATATACATTGTATATACAACTACATTGGTCCTCCTCTAAAGATTTCATCTTCACTGCACCCATATACCACTCTTCACATACCCAAGACAACTCATTATCATAGCAGTCAATGAATGAGACTCTCACCCTTAGTTCTTGACTCAGTTCCTTAGAGTTATCCATATAAGACAAGCTGTTCTTGATTTTTCTGCCAGAAAACTTGAATGACACCTTGAAAATGTTAATAAGGTACCCCTCCCCAGTGTACTGATATTCACGCTCACTTGCCTGTGGGAATCACCTGGGAGAATTAAACTATTTATTGCCTGAGTCCAAAGCTAGAGATAATGATTGAATTGGCCTGATGTGGGGCATGAGCATCATTTTTAAGTTTAACCTCTCCACATAGTTGTATAATTGTACAATAACATGAAACCAAGGTTGAGATCCACTGACTTAGATCTGCTCACACCTTTGGAAGGACTTACGGGAGTGTTTCTCAACCTGTTTTATATCACAGCACACTTGAAGCTATCGTTAAACTTTCACAGAATGCTCAAATTATGTTAATCAAATAAGAGTAAAAAAAAAAAAAAAGAATGTACTGACTGTGCTTTGAACTTCTTTTGGAAATAATTTAATTATCTTTAAAACTGTTTGCAGCACACCTAAGATCCTCTCCTGGCACAGTGGCTGACAGGTTCGGTGGAGAGGGAAACACCAACAGTAGATTATGGAGTCTTCCTTTTGTTTTAACATACCCACCAGGGCAGCTGAGGCCAAAGAGGAACAGCTGAGAGGTGTGTTAAAGGTTTCACAGCTCTGTTGGTACAAATTTTCCTGTGGGCCCTTCAGTAGGAGGGGCCTCCTCCAATAGGAGCCTAATTTTAAAAGAATTGCACTATTACTTTATTTAATGTTTCCTAAATAGTCTCTTTTAAAAGAAGTATTTTTATTTTCCAAAATCACTGTTTGTTTTCTTCTATTTCCGTTTAGCTTGATAAACAATGTATTCTCTTGTTTGAGGCTTCAACTTGATTATTCTGGACTTCTTTTGTCTTTTTCATTATTATTATTATTATTATTATTTTGTAGCCTGTTTAATGTGTTTCCTTATTTTCTACTTAGTTTGTGATAATTTTAGCTAGTTTCTTAATTACTTCTGTGTTAGTGGGAATATCCATGAACAAAAAGAAATCTATAAAACTGAAAGTAAATTTGCATATATAATCCCACCCTAAAAGGTAACAGCACCCTCTCTCACACTATTCCATTCATAACAAAAATTTTTCTGTCCTTGAATATATTAAATCTCTTTCCTGTGTCTAGGCTCCCTTAGATGCTGTTGTCTCTACATTAAAAATTTTTCTCTAGTTAATTTTTCATTTCCTTTCTGCTTTCAACTAAAACATCAATTGTTTAGAAATGTCTTCTCAGATAGCTAGACAAAGATTTCCCCACCCACATGCAACCTTTGCAATCTCAATTAAAACCAAACATACCATAAGCCATCATAATACATTTTTATTGTTTAATTGGTTCCTTTTGCCACCTTGTTACACGCTCAGTGCATAAATGAGACTCACTAAATACTTACTGGATGAAAGAATGCAAATAGTGGATACACAAGGTCTGACAATTAAGTTTGAGAACTCATCCTAGAAAAGATGCTACATACCTCATTGCTGAATATCACTGTGGTCACTGTTGAAGTACCCCCCTGGGAAGCTATGCACGGTCTCCAGCACCTAGTCCACCCTTCAAAGCACTTTTTCCAAGATGAGTTACTGAACTTAATTGTTAGCCCTTTGTATGATCACAGCTCCAACAGCCATTCCAGAAAAAGAGCTTCAATTTGCTTTGAAAGGTGGACTAGACAGTGGCACCCGTGTACAGCTTTCCAAATGGAATACTTTGAAAGTGACCGTAGTGACACTCAGCAGTGAGGTATGTAGCACTTTTTCTAGGATGAGTTCACAAACTTAATTGTCTGACCTTGTATATCTGTGAATCTTTTCAGACTTTGAATGCATATATTATAAAGGGGATTGCACCACATATATTGTATTTATTTTCACTCAGTATTATGTTGTATGTCTCTGTGCATATAGATCTCTCTTGCTATGTTGTATTAAAGAATTATCTTGATACAATTATTTATTTACCAGTAGAAGAACTACACTGCAACCAAGATCCCTCTATGTACATAATTGATCACCTGTACATTTATTTGCTTAGAGTCCTTCAGGTGGGATCAATGAGTCAAAAGATTTATGATTTTAATTTTTACACATTTTGCCAGATTTTTCTCCAGAAAAAATGTTTCCAAGTTATACTTCCATTTGAAGTGTTATTCTAGCTTTTATCTTTTTATTTACTTATGGACTGTTAATTCCTCTGTTAATTGTATTCACCATTATAAAAATTATTTTATCTTAATCAATATATATATCAACTGTTTGAGTTATTCCATAATGACCAAAGTGACCAGATATCACAAGACTATGGGAATTGAATAGTGAAAAGTGTTTCTTAGGTCAGATTTATAAATTCTAACGCAACTACTGAATTGATGAAGGATAACTTAATAGTAGTAATAGCCTTACTGAAGATTTACATTGCTTAACAAGAACCTAATACAGTGGGGGGGGGGGAACCCCATAGGATCTAAGATCAAATTTCATATGTAGGAGGGAAACAGCTTCAAAAATGCATGTATAAGTGAAAAATGAGAAGGTGGGTCAATACCATTCTTTCCTTTTAACATTACAGGGTAGGTAGGTGTTATACTATAGAATCGTAACATAAAATGTGGGTTGTATTTATACATATGTTGAAGTTATAAATAACACTCCATATCACATATTTTCCTGAACTTTGGACTTGTATATGCAAAACTTGGACTGCTGAAAAAAAGCAGGAACTAAAAAATAAATAGGAGTAACAACAGCAACCGGTAATAATAACAATAACAGCAATTGCATATCACAAAAACAACACAACCTGAGCCTTCACTTCAAAAAACGGAGACTCTCTGATAAAATATTAATTGTCCCATATTTCTTGCCGGTGGCAAATTTACAAATACATATATATATATATATATATATATATATATATATATATATATATATATGAAAAACACTACTTAAAATTTCCAGAGTTTAATTTAAAAAAGAATATCCTAACAATAATACAACCAGAAATTATATCTTCAGCTATTTAATTTGGTTGAGAATAGAAGTATCAAATGATAGTTAGGCTGCACCAAATACCATGAATATTTGATGGTACAAGATGTGGGTGCATAGGAGGAAATAGGAAATACTTAACAATCCTTTGTAGTCCAGCATCTTCATTGTAGAGGTTAAGGAGCTAAGGATGGTGATATGGAAAACGTCAGCAGACACAATAATGTTTAAGATACTAGACGTGGTCGCAGAGAACAAAAAGAAGAGGCTGTCCTGGTCCCCATCTCCCCTCTCTCCTTCCCTCCCTCCCCCTTTCCATTCCCTTCTCTGCAGATACCTGCAGACATAGAAATTTATGTTTGGAAAGATACGGTATCCTGTCAAGAGCACTAATAATCCCTCATCAGAGTTCCATCTAACACATCTGACCCAAAGCAATCTGACCCACTCATGCCCCCTCCTAGTGACAGGAGTTCACTGCTCACCAGGTGGCCCATTTGTTCCAGACACAGCTGCGGTAATGTCAGAGAGCTCTTTCAGCTCTGCTCTGGACATCTCAATAGAAAGTCCCATAGGTACTTCCAAATCAATTTGTCCAAATTCAAAGTCATTTTATTCCTTGCTGCAAAACTACTCCTGTTCCATGTCATAGTTAATAGCCCATCTCCTCTGCCACGCTGAACCTTCTGGCATTACCTTTGATCCATTCTCTTGCCCACTCTCACAGGCTGGCACACAGCAGGCACCGAAAAACGCGTGGCAGGAAAAGTGGGAGAATGGAAAAGATCAGGAAAGGGAGGAGATGAGGAACGTGGGGGAGAGAGAAAGGGAGAAGGGGGAGGCATCTCTTTCCCTTGTGTGGGTAAACTGAGGCCCAAGTTCATTATATCTCATGCATCTCAAACAGATAACCCCTTTTCATGCAGTTCTGTTTTTTTATTGGATTATTGCAGTGGCCTTTTAACTGGTCTTCTGCCACCTGCCTACCACTCTCTTAGACTCAGAACTATTATCTTGCTATTGAATTTATCTTCCTTGCACAGTATTTTTTTAACAGTAATGGTCACCTCTGCTTTAAATATATATTTAATGTATCCCTGTATTTATAAAAAATGTTCAAATTCCTTAGCTGAATTTGAGCCTTTAAAGTCCTATTCTTCCTATGAGTTTGTTTCCATCTTCAGACAACCCTTAGCCAAATCCTTTTCCTACTCCAGTAGGTACTAAATTCACACAGAGATACCAGGAAAATGCAGTGGGCATCCTTTCCACTTTTCTTCATCTGTGTTCACAAGTCGAAATGCCATAACCTGATTTATTCTCATCAAAACTCTATGCTGTTGAATCTTTCCTGACTATCCAACCTAAAAGTCGCCTTCTCCACAAATCCTTCTGAGACTCATTCAGAATGAGACATCTCACTCTCTTCATGTGTCCACAGAATTTTGTTGAGGTGATATATAGAATATTAATACAAAAACATAATTTTAGAATCAAGACATCTATAGGGTATTGTCTCCTTTAAATCTTGACAAGAGGTTGTCTCTCTCTCATGCAACGCTGCTTCCCTGGCACACTGATGGGAGCCAAAAACAAATCACCAAATATCAGGCTACTTGCAAGACAGAGAACTGAACATTTTGTTCTAAGAAAAAAGAAATAGATTACATGGCATTAACATTTTTACTAGACTTAACCTAAAGAAAATGTTCCAAGCTCATAAAAAGGTTATATAGTTTTAACTTGACCCTGAATATAGTACTGCAAAGCCCCTCACATTTTCATTCAGCACTTTCAAATCACTCTGATAATGGCCAACGTCATAAATACTAATCTAGCAAGATATACTACTGATCTGGGTCCCCGAACCTCTCCTTCCCATCTTTGCTCCCTCTGCCTGTCTCCTCTCACACATCCTTTCCTTGGGAAAATTATGGTGTTTGGGACTTACCCTTCTTCATTTAGCTCAATACTCTCTCAAAGCCCAGTGCTCTCTTATGAGATCTGAACAATATTTCACCTTCTGTGACTTTCATTCTGCCACTTGAATCACATGGGCCAAACCCTCTGAGAGAAGGATTTGATGAGCTGAGACTCCACGGGCCGAGGACTTGCTGGGTCTTACTCTCCCCCACCCCTGTCATTAGCCTTCTTCTCCGTATCTGATGAAACTAACCTGCAGCCCACAGGAAGATCAACATTCTCTGAGGATCTATGCTAGGCCAACATGCCCACTTCATTTTACTAGGGTCTCTGTGTGAGTTTAGTGCCTATTGGAGCAGGGAAAGGATTTGGTTGGGGGTTGTCAGAAGATGGAAACAAAATCATAGGAACAATAGGATGTCAAAGGCACAAATTCAGGTCAGGAATTCGAACATTATTTATCTGCATGGCCCACAGTGCTGAGCAGCTGAACATGCCCGCGTGGTTTTGTGGGCATTCCCATATACAAAACCTCCCGGGAAGATGTTTTGCTTTTCCTTATCAGAAAATTCCTTCATGTGATCACAACTAGCCTGGTGTAGGTGTGTAGGCTTCTTTCAGCCCTGGCTAAACTAGCTACATAATGTAAAGCATCCCCCAGACTCATACTGAAAGGTTTCTTCACCTTTAAAGACTGCCCTTTTCAGGAAACATCGGCCAATTGTAGAAAGAGAGATATGAAAGAAAGATAAGCATATTAAAAAGATAACTGAAGGAAAGCACAAAACACACACTTCCTTAATCCCAGGGTCTCTCTCTTTCAGTCCGTCCTTCTTGTCTCCCAATACAGCATTATGGGAGTCAGTTAAGGGATCGGCATTCTTACAGAAAATTAGTATTGTTTAAATAATTAAAAAGACTTGACTTGATCATTTCAAAGCCTTTGCTTCTCAAAGATGAGAAGTCCATGTTAGCATTCAAATCTTGTTTGGAAGTTAACTCTGCTGCCTGAATCACAGACGCCTTGGGTTTTGTAATTCTAACGTGGCATTACACTTGGGCATTAGTGACACGGTATAAACTGCTGGCATTTACAGAGTACTTAGTGGTGATACCAGTAAATCAAGCCAACGTTACAGCCACACTTAGGTTTTAAACCTCTACCACGGTACCCCTGTGTCCTAGCCATTAGTAAAGTATAATTGAAATCTTAATTCTCACTGACTTGAGCTGAGTCAAGCCACTTTAGGAAACAATAATGCTATCTGACATGCATGACCTTTTTGATTAAAATAACTTGTCACTTTTACAAAGTGCCCCTTCCATATCTCATTAGCAGCTTCAGAGCCTCCATTCTTCACAAAAGACATTAATTTCAAGAGATGCCTAGAAAATTTCCTTCTAGGAAAGTGTTACTAGAATTATAAAGTATCTACATGTCACTATTAACAAGAAGAGCTCTAGCTTCTATAATGAAACCCATCCAATACTTAGCAGCAATTATAAAAGCATCCTCCTGATAATAAAATGTCTATATGAAGATCAAATTCAAATATATTCCCAATTTATTAAGAGATATCTGGATATTCAAATGTTCACAAACTAATTAGACCAATCACTGTCTTATACTGATATCATAATGTTGACTAACAATTCTGTAAATATTTGCAGTAAATAACTGGATGGCATTTAAGTCTATAGAATTAGAGAGAGAAAAAAAAAAAAAAAAAGATAGCCACAATTAAGAACTATTTCCTCTCCTCGGGTTTTATTGGCTTATCCTCATTACCTACTCAAACCAGAATTGGGCTCAGAAGATTTTTAAGAGGATGCAGAGAACTAAAATCTCTTTCTATGCAGCATCTCTTTGAATTAACTGAACTTTCTAAAAGGCATGTGGGAATCAGGACCTTAAACTCACCCACCCCACAGTACAGAGGAAGAACAAACAATGCTTTGCAGAATGTCAGTGATATTTTGATAGGAATTACACTGAATCTGGCCATTGCTTTGGGCAATATGGCCATTTTAGCATTATTATCTCTTCTGATTCATGACCAAGAGATATATTTTTCCACCTGTTTGCATTCACTTCCATTTCTTTCATCAGTTTTGTAGTTTTCTTTCTAGAAGTCTTTTACCTCCTTGGTTCAATATATTCCTAGACTTTTTTGGTAGCTACTGCAAATGGAATTTCCTTCTTGGTTTCTTTTTCAACTCTTTCATTTTTGCATATAGCAACCCTACTTATTTTTGTTTATTGGTTTTTTACCCTATAACTTTACTGGATTCATTGATCATTTCTGAGAGATTTTTGGTAGAATCTTTAATCGTAAAATTTGTCTGATTCAACAAAAGACCTCAAATAGTTAAAGAATCCTAAGCAAAAAGAAAAAAGCTGGAGGCATCACGCGAGTGAGTCCAACATGTACCACGCATGCCTGGTATAAAGCTGTGAACAAAACAGGGTGGTACCGCATGAAACCAGACACAGAGACCAGTGAAACAGAGTAGAGAACCCATAAACCAATCCATGTATCAATAGCAACTGACTTCACAAAGGGGCCAAGATCATACTTTGGGGAAAGAAGAGTCTCTTCAATAAATGAGGATGAGAAAACTGGATATCCATATTCAGAAAAATGAAATGAGATGCCCAGTTCTCACCATATACAAAAGCTAACTCTAAGTAGACCAAAGACCTAAATGCAAAACTTAACACTATAAAAATACTTGAAGAACCTATATGAGAAACACTTCAGGATATTGCTCTTGGAAACTATTTTATGTATAACATCTGAAAATCAAAAAGAACAAAAGCAAAAATAAGCAAAGAGGATTTTATCAAACTAAAAAGCTTCTGTCCAGTGAAAGCAACCATCAGCAGAACGAAAAGACAACCTTCAGAATGGGAGAAGATATTTCCAAAACTATTCATCTGACAGAGATCAATATTCAGAAGATACAAGGAATTCAAATATGCCAAAAGCAAAAACAAAACTGCTTTAAAAATGTGTAAATGATTTTCACAGACCATTTCTCAAAAGAGGACATACACACGGCCAAGAAATGTACAAAAAACGCTCAACATCACTGATCCTCGGGTAAATGCAAACCAATGCTACAGTGAGATATCATCTCATGCCAATTACGATGGGTATTGTCGAAATGATGAATATAACCAATGGTGGTGAGGACGTGGAGAAAAAGGAACTCTTACAAAACGTTAGGAAGAATGTAAACTACTACTGCCACGGTGAGAATAGTAGGTGGGTTCATCAAAGAACTACAATTGGAACTACTCCACGGTCCAGCTCTCCTCCTTCAGGGCTTTTATCCAAAGGAAAGGAAATCAGTACACTAAAGAGATATAAGAATTTCCATGCTTAATGCAGGACCATTCACAATAACCAAGATATGGAACCAACCCAGGTGTCCAACAACAGATGAACGAATAACGAAAATGTGGTATATACGTGGTTTATACGCAATGTAACACTATTCAGCTTTAAAAAAAATCCTTTCCTTCCTGGCAGCATGAATAGATATGGAGGACATTATGCTAAGTGAAATAAGCCAGGAATAGACAGTTAAACACTGCATGTTCTCACTCATACGTATCAACTTCCTTGTATTTTCTTTCATCTCATAGAAGTGCAAAATCGGACAGATGAAACTAGAGGCTGAGGATGATGAGGGAAAGGTGAATAGGAAGAGATTTATTAAAAGATACAGTTATTTAAAATCAATATGTTCTAAGGTTCTACAGCACTGTTGAATGACCAGGTTAGCAACCATATAGTTACAAATAGTCAAAAGGAAGATATTAAATGTTTGCAACATGGAGAAGTAATGAATGTTTGAGATAACAGCTATGCTAATCACCCTGGTCTAATCACCACACATGTATCGCAACATCACTTTGTACCCCATAAATATGACATTTATTCAGTGCCAATTACAAAATTTAAGACTTAGTATTTGGTCCTAATCAAGTGCTAGCCTTCCATAACCGAATAACTAAACAGCTGACTACAGAGAGTTCTCTGCAATGGCATAATCTGCTGCAGCTACAGAGGATTTGGGCCCTGACATCATTTGTGTACAATAATACTAAAGATTTGCAGTGCTCAGAATTCTGACGAAGCCTAAGAACTCTTCGAACCAGTTCTGTAGTGTGGAGGATAAGCAGACCAGAAATGCTTGCTGTCTGTACATACACCTACTGCTACACACCCACTGACCTGTGAGACTGGAGCACAATCATTTGTGATAAATGTGATCACTGATCACTCTGCTTGCACACACAAAGCAAAATATAAAATTATTTCTTTCCAATATACAAAGTTTTAAATTGGCATTAAAGGTTGTTCTTTTTTAATTACATACAGAGTTATGCATTACCATAGGCATACAGAGAGTTAGGCATTACCCAGATTAAATCAGAATTGACTTCAGACTAGTAAAAAGAAATGAAGAATACAAAAAAACTTTTTATGTGGTAATACTGGGCAACAGTCACAAACTCTGTTACTCAGAGTTTATGTAATATGATAAGAATATTTGTTTCATCTAAGAATATCTTTTTAGGAAAGGATGGGTTCAGATCATATTCATACCCTTGCTTAAATGCAATGATTCCCAAAGCTATAGGATAAATTCCTAATCAATTGCATACATATACTTTGTAATAAACATCTAAAAATAAAAGTGTCATCTTTGATTAAGAAGGTAGGCAGTTCATAACTATTTAACCATGAAGTTAATTGGCCTGATAAATATGGAATCCTTGAATTTATCGACAATATACTCTCCCCTGTAGAACAAGTCAATAAGTTGAAAACGAGCCTCGATAATGTATATGTGTATATACATAAACACATGCATATAAATATGAACTGTAAAAGTTAAAAAAACAAATGAAAACCACTCAGTGTTACTTTGTTGTTTGGTTTTTAATTAAGTTGTTCATCAATGCATTAATTTTCTGGGAGACTAGGATAAAGAGAAGTTCTGTGTTTGACGCTATGTATCAGTACAGGTGGCTAGGACTAGCATTCATTGTTTTGACATATAAATTTACATTGATAGCATATTAATAATTGTTAACAATCTATACTCTATTTTCTACCCCAAAGCATAAAGCTTAATCTACAGCTGTAGAGTCATTTAAAGTTGCAAATTCTCAAGCTTTTACAGATTCATAATTCAAGAGGGCAAGTGGTACACATCCAAGTGATAAATTTAAATTATACTTTAAGCACCTTCGAAAGATAAATTCTTCAGAGTCCAGAAGTTCTCTGAGATTCTTCACTTTATTGGTCAGAATATAATACGAGAAAACTAACAGTTCAATGGAAAATAAATAGGTAAATCCAGTCTCTTATTTGATAAGTATTTAATACAAATAAAAAAATATAATTCCTACAAGTTAAGCTTTTTAAATGAATGTAAAGTGAAGATTTAAGTGGAGGGAAAGGGTGTTTCTTAAGTATATATAAAGATAAGTATTAAGTTCAAGGAAGGATTTTAATATTTTGAATTGCACATATGCACCTTTTTGTATTTGCTATATATATGACATGTCCCTCCTTAAGAAGACATGAGCTAAACTCTTTAAAAGTTCTCTACAGCATGTTGTCTGTGAAGATTGCGAGTTTGTCAAATAAATTCAGATATGAATATATGCTTTCATCCAGGAAAGTTAAGATAAAAGAAATCAAGTATTTGATAGAGAAATATGAGTGATGCAATTTTTTATCCATGCAAGAGATGTCCATTCTGAATTTAGGAAACATCTGTGTACAACCCATGTCTTATTCTAACTGCCCAGAGGTGCAAACATCACCAGGATTCCAGAATTAAAATGCTCACTCCTCTTCATTAAATTAACTGCAGAGAAAGGAAATCTGCATAGAACACATAGAAGTAGTAAGGGAATAAGACCTACCTAGTAGTTAATGTAATTTTCCTAAATGAGATATATCTCACAGCTCTGTTACTGAGTCCCTGCCTTCCTCACAATAAAGAGAATCATTGGATTAACATGTAACCCATTACATAGTCTCTGTAAGTCTGAAGTAGTTTTATTTCTTTTCAATATTTAAATCACGAATAGAAAGCCAGGTGTACTGATTTTAAAGTCAATATTAATATTACTGTTAAAATACATTTGTGAGTGTAATGTTAATATCCCAAGTCCACATTTCTTTTCTGCTTGTTCTAAACTGGAAAAAATCAGAGGAGGATAATCAAGGGGACAGGGGATTGGGATATCACTGCTGTCCTCAACATTTTATTTTCTATTCCTCTAAATCTTCAAAGAATAAAATGTACCACATACTAGCAATGACACCGAAGGGTTAGGAGAAGGAAAAATTCACAATTATATATTTTGTATGTTTTGGTGTTCAACTCATTCTTTCCGTGGAACATTCTACTCCCAATGCAATGGCATATCAAAGTCATACACCCTACTTCTTGAACATTTGTAAATATATGGTGTATGGCAGTTAATTTTATCTGTCAACTCGGAGAGTGTTTTAAGTAAGATTGTCATCTAGATCAGTCAACTTTGGCTACAGCAGATCGTCCTCCATCATGTAACTGGGTCTCATCCAATCAGGTGAACGTGAGAATAGAACAAAAATACTCACTTCACAAAGCAAGAGGAAAGTCTCCAGTAATTTGCACCCATGGCTGTCCCAGTCTCCATCTTGCCAGCCTGCGTTGCAGATTTTGAACTCATCAGCCCCCACAATCACGTGAGCCTGTTCCTTATAATGAATCTCTTTCTTTACACACACATATCCTATTGGTTCTTGCTATCATTTCACTGTTTGTATCCCTTCAAAATCCATATGTTGAAACCTAACCACTAATACAATAGTATTAGGAGGTAAGGACCTTTGAGAAGTGATTGGGTCATGAGGGTAGAACCCTCACGAATGGGTTTAGTTATAAGTAGCTGAAGAGTGTACAGTTTCCTTCTTTTGCCATGTGAAGACACAGCAACAAGGGATCATCCATGAGAAGCAGCAGATCTCACCAGACCCCCAACTTGCTGGGTCTTGATCTTGGACTTCCCAGATCCTAGAACTGTGAGAAATATATGTATATTTTTTAATCCGCTACTCAGTTTATGGTCTTTTGTTATATCAGCCCAAATGGTCTAAGTTTCGTTTCTTTGGAGAACCCTCCTCATACATGGCACTGAGAACAATAACTTTCCTAAAAATTCTCTCTATAAAAGGATTATTTTTAACTCTATAAGAACTATAAGAGTTATTTTTCACCCTGTAAGTATTTCAAAAAGCTCTCTTTATATAGAAAAATATCTCATAGTTTTTCTGTGATTTACTTACGGAGTTTCTTATCTACCTGCAAATAAGAAAATTCTGAGTATTTTTTTTTTTCATATTCCAGTGGGGAAAAACAAAACAAAACAACTTGAGTAATGGACCCCCTCAGCATTTTTGCTACCTTTAAAAATGTATTATAATATTTATGATATCAAAACCCAGTTTACTCAACATTAATCTCTTAGTAATAGATCATTTTATGGTAGTTGTTTAACTTCATAGGAGGAATAGCTAAGGAATATTTCAATATTTTCCCTAATACTTAAAAGGGGCTGTTGGCAAGACAGGTTAATAACTTTATTTCTCCCATTTTTTAAATATTCTTCTCCCTCCTTTTCTCTTAATAATCAAACCATACACTAAAATGAGGAAATAAATGGATTTAGGTCCAGAAAATTAATTCTTTAATGATGGGTAGCTGCAGAGGTCAGGTATGCTAACATTCCATTATCGTGAGCCTCACGAGTGCTTTATCTTCTCTTACCTTCTGCGGGACACACTCTCTGTGGAGCAAGACGAAATGGTAATAAGAGTTGTGCGGCCAATAAACTTAGTCTTTTCGAAATTCCATTAGGATTTTCTGTTAGAACTCAGAGAACAGAAGATAATACTTGCTACAATATCAATTCCATTTTGAGGGTCCCCATTGACATGCTTGGTATACATTACATAATCTGACCTCTACATTACTCAGCTTTCTGTGGTAAGAACGTACTATTCTAAGAAGCACACCCTTCAATTCAATAGAAACGTTTTGCCCACGCAAGCAGAAAACTCTCAAACTGATGTGCTAAAGTAGTAGGTTCACATTTTCACGTTGGGTTTTTGTTTGTTGTTATTCACAGAACCTGATACTCGCATGTACAGAGACTACAGTCTCCAATGAAAACTTTATGGCCTCTAGCAAATCCACTGAAGGCCTTATTTGAGAAACCACTTTTTAACTGATATAGTTGTTTCCCCTTGTACATAGTTTTAATCCAAAGGAAAACAAAACACAGCAGAAACTTATAATAGACTGCTTCTATTCTTACTTTAAAATTTCATCAAAAAGACCTTATTTCTTGATTTTTCTCATCTTTGAGGGAAAATACACTTTCTAGAAGATATACAGTTTCTCTAATTTTGGAAGGTATAATGGCACACATGTCAAGTAGCTGTAGATCCAAAATGTTTTCTTGTACATCCTGTAATGTTTCATAACCTACCTGTTTAATTTATTTTATTAGATGGTTTTCATTCAGATCTAATAACATTCTCTATAGACAGATGAATAAGTATTGCAGATTCATTTTCACCATGTATTTGAAAGCACTTCTGTTTTGTCTTTCCCTATTCTCAAAATCTAACAGTTTCCTATCTATTAGTCATAATATCAGAAATTCCCAAGCAATGTCTTTTTCTCACCTAACTTGACTTCAGACTAATCCTCCTTTCAATTAAAAAAAAAAAAAGTGTTGTATTGGACAGACACAGAGGTTTATACTTTTAATCCCAGCACTTTGGAAAGCCACGGTGGGAGGATTGCTAGAGCCCAGGACTTCTAGACCAGCCTATACAACACAGGAAGACTCTGTCTCTAAAAAAAAATAAATAAATAAAAATGAGCCAGGTGTTGTGGTGTGCACTGTAATTCTAGCTACTCAGGATGCTCAGGTGGGAGTATCACATGAGCCCAGGAGTTGGAGGTTGTAGAAAGTTAAGGTCACGCTGCTGCACTCCAGTCTGTCAACAGAGTGAGACTGTCTCAATCAGTCAATTAATCAATAAAAATGCTGTATGCAAAATCCCAAGACCAGAGATGTTGGTGTGGATGTGGAGCTCTTTTGCAAGGAAGAAAAAAAAAAAATCCTGGCCTCTTCAACTTAAAATCTCTAAATCTTTAATAGCAGACTTATTGGAGGTGTGAATATACATGCAACTAATGGCTTTCTCTTTAATATTCTTTGAAGTGTTAGCATGATTCTGTTTCATCACTTTTGAATTATGCCTATGGGGGCTAGGAAATTAGATTCTATCCCTGCTGCTACTAATTCTGACTTCTCACATTCCTGAGTTGTGCCTTTTATCTTGTTTTTTTTTTTTTTTTTGTATGTATAAACTAGATAGAGATGGCTTGAATCCTACGATTCACTACATTGAATCTTTTATTTAGAAAGTAGACAAGTTATAAAACAGACATGACACACTTCTTTGTCAAGCAAACACTAATAGCTATTGAAATAGGGGCTGTCGATCTTAATTAAAAGAAGTCATTTTATGACATGCTATTTAGCCTTCCAGAAAGCAGTGTGTACCCCATGCCAGCGACGAATGTGGTGGCTCTCCTCACATAAACAATTTTTATATCTTCTATAACTTACTGTATCAGTGACAATGGCAAGGTGGCATAACATACGGCATTATAAAACCTCTACATTGCTTTGGGAAAGTTATACTCTATTTGATAAAAAAAAAGATGTTGAATTGTGTGTTGGTGAAAACATTCTTTATCATTCTATAATGAAAAAAAAATCCAAGTAGTAAACTTCTCAGTGTACTTGGCCAGTCTGTTAGTAGATAAATCTAATCACCCAAAATGTCAACAAATAAGCTTTACCCTACTTGAAAATCTTCTATGAAATAAGTCATATTTCTCCTTTTACCAAGAGAAGGGCTCTGGATGAAACTCTTTGCCTTCACTCTAATTATGTCATAATTTTATTCATTATTCTAGATGCACAAGCTCAAAATCAATATTAGTTATACCACACCAAGATTTTTAACAGAAATACAGGATGTAAGTTTTTTCATCATAAATGATCACATTCAATAGGCAGATGGTTGATACTGAATTCCCCAAACTGAAGCAAGTTAAATTTAAACAAAATTTGCGGTTCACACATTTGTGTAAAGGACTTGGATAAATCCAAATTGAATTTGATGACATTTACAAATATTTGCACTGTCTTATTAGATGGTTATCTCATTCTGATGTGGTTTCTTTCCCCCTGATTTCTTCTTCAGGTCTTTTCAAGGGTGGCTGTTGCATAAACTGACCAATGGGAAATGAACTAACAGATGTGGATCTCTAGACTAGCTCTTGTATTAACTTAAAGGCTGTGGTAACATAATAGGGAAAGGTATAAGTGTCACACATTTTGAGTTATGAAAAGTGTCTAGGTGTGTGAGGCCTCATGAAAGAGGATCGCTTTCTTTTTTCTCATTGGATTTTCATGTAGGAGCTATGCTTTTAAAAGAGTTTCCAAGGAAACACCAATCTCACAGAAAAGTCCATATGTTCAGAGAATTTGGGGCAATATCAATGTTTGGAGCATTTTTAAAAATGGAATTAGTCCATCTCACTTTAAGAATGTTAGAAAATTTCATGTGAAAACCCCCTAGATTTCTGGTTCTTTTGAAAAATTGTCATATTAAAAATATGATAATTCAGTGATAGCTTCACATAAGAATAATATTTTATGGCTTCCCATTACACAAGGGACATGATCTCCATTAGCCAAATGATCAACTATCATGTCTGGATTTTGGAGAATTTTTACACAAATTCTTCTTTTCTAGTCTTTCTGGACGATACACAGTGTCTTCTGGTATGGTAAAGCCTCTGACAGTTCTCTCAGTAAACATTTCTACTTTATTTCGTATAAAATTTTTCCTGAATATATTTTATAATAGAAGTTTTTCCTCCACATTTTGGGATGTTCTCTTCTAGATAATTCTTTGGGCTTATGATTTCAGTCTTTACTCCAAAGTCTACAGATGAAAAGCAATTTCTAAATTATTATTTTGGTATACAGATCTGGACAATACATTAGAAGATTATAATTTACTGGTGTGAATTTTATGCTGCCTTCTGGCAGGTATTTGTGAAAATTTTGGGGGAAGCCTCAATTTCATAGTTAATATTTTATCTCTAGATGTTTTCATAGGCCTTCAAAACGCAGAATTAATTTATCTGGTTAGAGTGTTTCCATGTTATGTCAGACTTTAGGCTATCTTGGTAGAGATGAAGGAACTTCTGGATTTTGTCTTATATTTAAATTTAAAAGCTCAGACCACAGGACTCAGTGTAATACTGATCTAATAAGAGGTTCTAATAATATGCATTCCAGAGAATAGGTTTTACAGAAAAAATAGCTACACTTATAAGATAATAGGGTAAGTGACTTGAATGTAAAGTGCTATCTCAAAAAAACTAGAACTTAAGTAGATATTTCCTTCTTATAAACACTAGCTGAGTTAACTCTCAAAAAGAGAAGATGGTGAATAATTTCTTTGGGGGAGGGTGAGCCCTAAATCTTCCACATGACCACTACAGAGGCCCGATAATGGGATCTGATGTTTCATCTTGCTGACTAAGGGCCTGCAATTACAGCAATGAGTTTCTCATTTTCAAAATAGTGGGATTGGAAATAATTGCCATGATAGAAGCAAAGACCTTGTGGAAAAAGTTTTGGTTGAATATGATTCCCTGGGCAGGGTGTTGTCTAGATTTGGTTAAATTCAGTAAAATAAACGACAAATAAAGAGGACAAGAAGGGTTAGAAAGAAGTTATTTACCACTTTAATAGGGCTGTCCAACCTGGTCACATAGATCATTCTGAAACCTGATTGCTTTCATGGCCTTCCTATCTCACCAGAGGATATCTGAATACTTTTGGAAAAAAAGCAAAGCAAACATAGAAAGAGGTGCCATGATAAGACTTGTTGCTACAGCACTATGTAATTAATGATGCCAGACTTTTGATTTAACCAGAGGACATTTCTGCAGTCTAGGACAGCGATACAAAGCCTTAAGACATTGTATTTACAGGACTTATTAATACAAGGATCCATATCCTACCATAACTCTGCCAGAGTCTTAATAGCATGGTGGAGATGCTCCCTCAAGAATCCTCATTTTCTTGTACATGGAAAAGCTAGTAGTTCTAAAAATATTTTCCTGGAAGAGGTTAGAATGGTTATTATATATCGATTGAATATAAAGTATGGTTATGTAAGCCAAGCTTGCATGCTAATAATGCACAGGGTAGAAAGCAATAAAACAGGACAATGTGCTTCTTTGGGCCATCCAGTAGAAACAGAAGGAAGCTCTTGACTCAGTATCATTATGATGCCTCATATTCCAGGAGTCCACCTGTAGCTGGCCTTCTAGTGTCAATGCCATTCTTGAATTCTTGAAAGGACACATATCTTCCTTGCTGATAGGAAAAGAAATGACAAACGAAAGAAAGCAAAACAGACCGAAGATCCAAAACTCAAAGGGGGTACACCAGCTGTCTTGAACTGTGGTAGTACTGTTCATTTCTTGAAGAGAATATATAATATTTTCAAAATATTATATATATACATATATTTCAAATGGTACAAAGTAACTATAGATTCAAATTAGAAGATAGTTGATCATTCTTCATGATGCCAAAAAATTTCACTGAGAAACCCTTTTTTAAAACCTACTTTCCATGGTGTTGCCAAAAATTCCGAGTCTTCTCACTATAGGATATTTTGTTACGTACAGTAAATGCACTGTGATTATCTACTAACCAGTCAGAGTGCAAATAAGAAATCCATTTGGCTTGTAAATGTGTAAGATGTTTTCAATTCTCAAAGTGCATTTTCCTCAGGGTTGGTTTTTCTTTACTATGACAAATGTTTCTGTTAGGTTCTTGGGTGAATCTGAAACAAAAGAAAGAAAGACATTTCAGGGAGAGCAGCACAAAAGGAAGCCACAAAAAATGTGAGGACTTCTTGGATTTTCAGGATGTTGACTCTGTCAAGTAAGTGATTAGAATGCAGAAATCTTAAAAGTTTAGAGCAGTAGTTTGTTCCAATGTGATCAGAGCATATTGACAGATATTTTCATCAATACATTAAATTAATTTTTGTCACAACTGAGAAGACTCTTGGAGCACTGTCTTATTGGAGACTGGCTTCATGGGTGTGTGACCTATGAGGTTACACAAGTCCCTATCTTGGTAATGGCCCCATGCTTGGTTTAATGCCCTACTGTTGTAGGCATTAATTATTGCAATTATTAATAGTTTTTGAACAAAGGCCCTGCATTCTCATTTTACGTTGGGCCCAGTGTATGATCATTTACACATCATGTGTAGTCCTCTATCTGATGAGAATTTGGTTGAACAGGTCATTCACTCCATGGGCTTGGCAAGTTGGCCTGTTGTAAGATGGAGAGGGTGAGCATGATGTAAAATTGTTACCAAGGTTGGATCACATCTACATAGGAACACAGGACTTATTTTCAAGGTGAGAAACTGTTCCATTCAATGGCACAGTGTTCAAGGTCAGATATAATTCTATAACTGTAGATATATTTTAATCCATTTGGATATGGTCTCAAAGACTAAGATTTTTTTAAAAACGCATGCACAGAGAATCACTAAGAGCACAAATAACAATTCTAGTAGGATAGAAGCCTCTATTCTAGAGTTTGAAGAAATAAGGCATTTTTCTTTTATCTGTTAATTGTTTTTAGTTTTTGAAATTAAATGTTCGGAGTCTGGGGTAAAAGCCCATTTAAAGCTTTTAGTGTTAGGCAGGAACAATAATAAAAGTCTAAATTCAAAAGGTGGTTAGTTTAGAGGTAGAATGCAGGAGAAATCTCCATACATTTATTTTCTTTTCCTCATAAGTAGTAGCTTCTTCTTCCAAACTTTGGTTTCCTACATTCCAGGGGACTTCATCACCTTTTGTTTATATTGTCTTCTTTTTCACCAAAAGTGACATTTACAAAACTCTTCATGGGTCACATGGGTCACCCATGAAGCAGGTCTCTAATAAGATAGTAATCTAAGAGTCTCCCCAATTTTAGGCCCTATACTCTATAGAAAACCCAGGGCTCTGTCATGTTCACCATCACATAACACGTCACTACATTTAGATAATATAAATGTAAGTACAGGCTTAAATTATTTATTAGCTAAAGAAATGATTGAGTTCACTTAGAGCCAGGGGAAATTGTGATTGTGTAAATTGGTTTATATATTTGTTTTCCTGCAATCTGCAAATCTCTCAATATTTTCCACGTCTTTCAATGTCTTCTTCTTATTTTCCAATTCTTTACCCTTCTGGACAGTTATTGTTCATATTTCTTTAGATCTCTCTCTCTCTCTTTCATTTTCTCTTTAAAAGGTATGTTGTGCAACATAGACTGCAGTCAAATTTGTAAAGTCATAGGTTCTCAATTTCAGATTAATACAAACATCAAGGTGATTAGAATGCGTGGAGGTATGCAAAGCCAGAGTTGTCATTAGGAGGATGGACCTGGGAGAGTGTGGGCAAAGGACTGTACATATGTATTGGGCCAGTCACATAAAACACAGATTTAAGAAGATGGCTATTGAGGGCAGTTGTGAAATCTAAGGTCTATTAACTCTTCCTTTTAGGGAATGAAACTTGATTTTCTGTTTTGCTTTAACTATTCATTTTCTCACTCGTTTGAGTGACATTCACATACTGGAATGGAGCAAATCCAAAGTTGCTTGATATTTCCTGTGGTAGAACTCCAGATTATAATCTGTTGTTTTAAATTGTTAATTTCTCTTTTCAAGTGACTTTGGTTGTCTCCTCCTTTCATCCTTTTCCTCTTCCTATTCTTATACAATTGATGTTTAGCTTTTAGCTGAAATTATTATAGCATTGTGAAATGACTTACATAGTCCCCAACCTTTTTGGCACCAGGGACTGGTTTCATGGAAGACAATATTTCCATGAATTGGAGTGAGAGGGATTAGATACTAATAAGGACCACATAACCTAGATCCTTTGCATGTGCAGTTTACAGCAGAGCTCCTGCTCCTATAAGAATCTACTGCTGCTGCTGATCTGACAGAAGGTGGAGCTCATGCAGTGATGCAAGCAATGAGGAGTGGCTGTAAATACAGATGAAGCTACACTGACTCCCCTGTTTACTGCTCACCTGGTGCTGGGCAGGCCAGTTTCTAGTATACTATGAACTGGTACCAGTACACAGCTTGGGAGTTGGAGATTGCATCTCTAATGGAACTCTGTCTTTCTAAATTAAGCCTGAGTAATTTAGAAAGACATTGTTCCTGAATATGAAAGGTATAAATGTGTCCCTGAATGCATGCGAGGTAGCTTTCACAACATTCAACTGTGTGCATTTGATTTATAAATTCAATGAAAAGAAATTAATGAAGAGGGATCTAAAGCATATTTTAGAAGGAAAAGATCTCTAGTCAATAATTAGGCTGTTAGTCTTGCTACTAACTACCAACAAATGAAACAATTTAAGCGATGATTAAGCAGAAATAGGGTTAAAATTTGGCCATGAAATGTCACCCAGATGTATTAAGCTTTGTCCCAGAAAAGTATGTGCTACCAGATTTATTCTATTCCAAGATGGGTCTTGGAAAATCTCTCTAGGGCAGGGGTTTTCAATGTGTGGGTTGTGACCCCTTTTTAACAATGAAAATACATTGCAGCATTAGAAAGGTTGAGAACCACTGCTGTATGGTAACTACTTCCTTTCTATAGTGTGGCATGTGGAAATCATCCTCTCTTCCCAAGGTTTATTCCTCCAACTTTCTCAAACAGAAAGGATTTGCCCAATTCCACTGCCCCTTTTATCCTTCTTTCTGTGGGTTATATTGTTACACAGATCCAATGTCCCCAAGGTTTTCCTTGAGACAGTGGCCCATTACACAGGCTAGTCCACGTTCTAGGATGTCTGGTGGTTTGTATGTAACATTGAATTTCTAATTTTTTTTTTTTTTTTTTGAATTTATTTATTTTTTTATTGTGGAGAAGGGGCAGGGAAGGAAGGCGGGGGAAGAGGTGAGTGACAGGGTCGGGCCAGTGGCATGGTACCACATTGGCTGTATCTAGGTAGAGGCAGTTTCAGGCCGGGCCTTGCTGAGTC
>CAUYPK010112494.1:0-44389 GCA_963574355.1 Loris lydekkerianus
AACACAATAACTGTGAAATTGCCAGGAAGGCTATGTTAACCAGTGTGATATAAACGTGTCAACCGGTCTGTGAAACTAGTGTATGATGCCCCATGATCATATCAATGTACACAGCTATGACTTAATAAAAAAAAAAAAAAAAGAAATCGAGCTATTGTATTTTAAAATTAAGTCTGAGCTGCTGGTTTTCAGTAAGAGATGGAAGGAGGGAGCAAAGGAAGGAATCAGAGAAAAAGAAAGAGAATGAAGGTTGTTATTTTCACTGCTGCTGTTCAACTCAAAATGACTATGACAGTGGCCTGCCAGCTCTCCACTTGCATAACCCGACAAGGTATTCCGGATCCCTGTTGCTTGGCAACCTGCCTTTTACGTTTAAGACATTTAAATGTATTCACCTTCTGAATTAGGTATATTCACAGATGACTGGCCAACAAGAAAGAGCCTCTGGCAGGCCAAGAGTTCTAGGTTTTGTGGAATCAACAGAGTGTGTGGGGAGTGGGTCTGCTCAGAGCGTCTCACTAAGAATATTAGTGGCATGTCTAGGACTGAAAATGAGAAAGGGGGATCTGTGCACACCCTTCGGCTGCTTCCAAATGGGCTCCTACCAGGATCTAAGACTTGCTTCAGGCCCCTCTTTTCCATGTGCCCTTCTGCCTTCCTGAAACCCTCCTGTTGGTCTTTGTGGCACTGGCAGCAGCAGCCTGAAACAACAGCCTAGGAATGTGTGCCCTCCACACACGGGCAGATGGGGAAGGTGTCCTGTGTCATGGTCCTTCCAGACAACTCTCCCAGAAATGGAAAGGCCCCCCCAGATGTCCGTACCACAGAGGCAACCCACACCCGGCAGGTTCCTGAGCCTTGTCATCACTACCTCTTAAAAACCCTTTTGGATATTTTCCATCCTCTCCATGCCTAGTCCCTCAAAGCACTCAGTGGCCCTCCTGACAAAATTGAGACCTCCTGCTGGGGCAGAAGGCCCTTCATGATCTGCCTTCCCAATGGGGGAAATGTTTACCCGGTGCCACAGCCCCCCTCAGCACCTACACACAGGCCCGTGGCGCAGCTGGGTTTAACATGCTCTGTCCTGTCCCTCATCTTCACACAGGCCCCTCCTTCTGTAGCAGCTCCTGGACTTCAAGTTCAGCTCAACTTTCACCCATCCCAGGACTGCCTCCTCTTACCTCCTTCAGATTCTGAAGCCCTGGCACCTATACCATCTGCACATTCAGTCCACCCTGCCTTATACTTCTTGATCTTATTATCTGTCCCCAACTGGAACAAGCCCCAAGGCATAGAGGACACAAAGGGCCCTTTATCTCTCAGGTCCTTCCTCACAGTGCCTGGAGCAAACATGCTTTGTGAGATTCAGAAAAATATCTGAGTCTTTTAAAAAAAATTAAAAGTATCAGCTCTAAGATATGTAAAGAAACTAATAAATTGAAATAAATGCTTAATTGTCCAAAAAAGAGTGTTATGTCAACTTCATTAATTGTTAACTTTAGTATTCATAAAAATGTCATTGCCTTTGAAAGCAATTTGTAGGTAAGATTTCCGCACTTTGCAAGAATTCCCAATTATAGACAATGATGGCAAAAGAGTAACAGCCACCCATAAATTATCACCCACAGCCAAATAATTGTGGAAGCAAACATGAAATTATTTCAAATTCAATGATAAAAAAAGATATTTAATGTGGGATGTGATTGCATTTTATTAAGTCTAATATGATATATGATGGGACCTCCAATGCTTAAATGCCTCAGGCCTAAAAAGATGTTTAAATGGCCCTGCATATGTGTTTAATTCAATTTTGCTTCCTCAGGAATTTGGAATCGGCACAGCGACTGGTATAGGCACACACTTTAGAAATAATGTGAGTTCCAAGAACAAACACTAATGAGCGAGGTGTCACCTGTCTGTGAATCAGGTGGGTATGAAAAGCAAGAATTTTTTTTTAATTTCAGATTAATATAAGGGTGATTAGGTTATGTTGTTTGCCTTTCTAAGGCAAAGTACAAGTTGTAGATGAGTCCTTCACCCAGGGGGTGTGCTGCTCACCCT
This sequence comes from Loris lydekkerianus, assembly GCA_963574355.1. NCBI lineage: Eukaryota > Metazoa > Chordata > Mammalia > Primates > Lorisidae > Loris > Loris lydekkerianus. The sequence continues at coordinate 2,062 of CAUYPK010112494.1, forward strand.
TACATTGTACATGTCTTCTGGGTAGCCATTAAGAGACATGGCTCCTGAGCAGAATCCAGAGGTGGGCCTTATACACTGCATGTAAATGGATATTTTATGAATCAAGTTATCATTTAACTTTACTTTGAGAGCTCTCAATTTTGAAGCACCCGTATATGAATCTTATTGAAAAGTTAGAATTCTCACAGTTGTTTTTGAAATAAGACACAGTACAAGGGTAGGATTGAACAACTCTGCTACAAAGCAGTCGAAGACAGTTCTAAAACTCCATAGAGGAGGCCATATGAACTGTGCCCCAATCAACACAGCCTGCGTCAGATAGGTCTCTGGCAATGGACCTGGGTTAGAATCTCAGCTCTTTGTGCTTCATGGCCAGTCACTGAAATACTCTGAGCTTCGGGGCAAATACCAAAACTGGGAAAAATAATGGTCTCTATCCCACTGGATTGTGGTCAACATTAAATATGATAATGCAGGTAAAGTATTTTGCAAAGTATATGACACACATTAATTGCCCAATAAATGTAATTAATTAAGTTGGGTAATTACTGATGTTATTATTAAGGAGAATTATATTACTATTCAGACTATAGTAAATCAAATGAATGAATGAATAAATGAATAAATTATTGGCACGTTCACATCTACATTGAATGAGAAGAATGCAAATTTGACTTTAACAAGTTTTCTGCAGAACACAAAAATATACAAAGATAGGAAGAGAGAAGAATGAGTATTGCATTAATTTATATAATAATATTATATATTCTGCTCTATGTAGGTAAGACTGTACCTTAAATGGTTGAGAACAGGGTTTTCAGGCAGCCAAATGGATTGGGATCTAAGCTGAAGTGACCAAGCATCCAGGTTTGCCCAGGACTGTCTGGATTTGGGCACTGAACACCCGTGACCAGCGAAACCCCTGCATCTCAGGAAAGCCAGGCCAGCTGGTCACTGTCTACCTTAGCTCTACCACTGAATTCGTGGCTTGACCTCAAGTAAATTGTTTACATTCAGTCTCAGTTTCTTTAGCTGTGAGACGGCAATCATAATCATAATAATCCTACCTGGTTAAGTTGTAAGACTTAAAGGGGTGGCATAAAAAGCTTAGCCTCAAACACATAGGCACTGCTCAATGATTAGCTATTAGTAAGCCCCTGTGAAGCCAGCATTTCTCTCAAAATAGCCCAGCTGGAAACTGAAGCTACTCAGCGCTATGTAAACCAGCACTGGACTACCAGGGCTAGAAGGGTGATTGCACTTCCTCTGCTCCGGAGAGGCTAAGGGGTCTCTAGGAGACCACCTCCTGGAGACAGAATCCCGCCCCAAAGGAATGAAGCAAGAGAAGAGACTGGTGGGAAGGGAAGGAATTTCCATTGACACAGAAATATCTTCCACGGTAATCAGCATTGATGGGAAAAGGAAATAAGGGGAATTTATGTGACAGTTTAATAGGGTTTTGTGAAATATGATATTATTTTAAAGTTTGCCTGAGTGAGGCAGACAGCACATTAAGGTGACTCCAGCTCTAAAAAGATGACAATACTGTATTTTAAACTCTGAAATTGGCCCCACTCTTTCTGTGCCGTACTATGCAGAGGGTTATTATTTGCATTACACACTCACTGGTGTGGCCACTCCTCCCATTTAGGTACAAGGTCCCTCCATAGGCAAAGAGAAGCATAAAGCTTAGGATTGCAGTGCTTGGATACCATGCCAGAACTTAAAATCCCACTCAGAAATAACACTCATTTTTTTTTTACCATTGTTATTATTATTATTTTTATGGTCTCCATTCTACCAAGGGAAAGACTGCTGCGGGAGATACATCTCATGAATGTGAGTCTTCCCTCCAGAAAGATCACAAAGATTCTACAAATCACACCTGCCAGTGTATCTCTCTGGAGGATGGAGATGGAGGACTCCAGGTTGACCTCCAAATCGTCATGTCCTGGAATCCGCAGAGCGGGGAGGAAGGGTGGGGGCATTGTCTCGCTCTCTGGAACTAGTGAACACGACCACCCCCTGCTCATAAAACAAGCAGGACTAACCCACCCCACGTGGTGATTTAGAGCTGGCTTAGTTAGATTAGCATGCCGGGAAGCAGTTACTCTGAGATGTCACTTACATAAAATAAGCTTGTAAATTGTAATATAAAATAAAGTAATGAGAGAAGGCTTTGGGACCTGATAAGAAATAATGAAAACAGAGAATTGGAAAATCAGGACTTGTCAGCAATGACCAGAAGAAATTGTGGTCTCATTTTAGGAGTTCAGTACAGTTATTTACCGTTATTCTCCTTCCAAAAATGCACCCAGTGTGGGGAAGACCAGTCCCTAAGGCTGTGAGAACTATCTTATCTTCAACACCCAAATCCCTTTGATCTGATTCTGTGCTAAGTGTCTTCCTTCTGTGCGGACTACGTCAGTGTCCTGAGTGGATGACCTCAGTAGGACCCAGACACCCTGTCTGGGTGACTTCTTCTGGTCCTTAGTAAAGGTATACATATATGTGAGTGTGTATTTAATTATAAATTAATAAATTAGGTTGGAATTTTAAAAATCCTTCTCTTAGGCTGGGCCCAATGGCTCATGCCTATAATCCCAGCCCTCTAGGAGGCCGAGATGGGTGGATTGCCTGAGCTCAAGAGTTTGAGACCATCTTTAAAAAGAGCTGGGTGTTCTGGTGGGTGCCTGTAGTCCCAGCTTCTTGGGAGGCTGAGGCAAAAAGATCACAGGAGCCTAAGAGTCTGAGGTTGCTGTGAGCTGTGATGCCAGGACACACTACCAAGGGCAACAGGGTGAGACTCTGTCCTAGAAAAAAAATCCTTCTGTTAGGGGTGGTGTATAAAAAAAAGAAAAAAAATCTATCTCTTGAATAAAATCAAGTGCCTAAGATGGCAAAGCAAAGGCTGGGGCTGGCTCCATGCTGGTTCTGCTCCATTAGGCTCTCCCAGAAAAACACAACCAGCATAATCCTTGCTTATAAGGACTTAGTTTGCTCTGACTGGCTTTCCCATATAGAGAAGGACATGAATTAATCTGGTCTATCTCAGTATAGTGTCTGTAATATGCTTTTTCCCTTTACTATGATTCATTGGATGATTTCAGAAAATAGGAAGAAGATTTAGTAAGTCTGCAGGGAAGGATTAATTTTACCCAAAGATAAGCCTAGTTTTGCCCTTGGCTACTTAGAGGTAATCCCTGGACACCTAGAATGTCCTGTCTGATCAGGGTATCTTTACTTGGGCACTTTGGCCACCAGCCTGGCCTGTCTAACAGTGGGATTTAAGGTAAGATAAGAGCTTGGACCACGCCCTGTGATTTCCAACCTCTGGAGGAACTGGAGACTCAGAGTATTAGCCCAACCTCTGCAAGGAGCTGGAGACTCCTTGATAAGCCACAGGGGCAGTGTGTAATCAAGTTCCAATAAAAATCTAGACATCAAAGGCTTGGAGGAGCTTCCCTGGTTGGAAGACTTGGGGCCTGTTGTCAAAGTCGTAGGACAGAGAGAAGGGAACACCGGCCAGGACTCCACCGGAAACAAAACAAGCAGGACCTCTTTGGTTCAATCCCTCCTGGACGCTGCCCTATATGTTTCTTCTTTTGCCCAGTTCTAATTTGTATCCTGTCCCTGTACTTAATTATCACTGTAATAACTTCTGATGATTTGTGTGTTGCTCTGGTGAATCACTGGTGCTGGCTGTGATTTTGGTGTCTTGCAGCTGGTATCGGAGTGAGGGCAGTCTTCTGGAGACTGCTGCCTCAGACTTTGAAGTTCAGCTAAGTCTGGGTAAAATCATTTTCCTCACACTGATCCTCTTCTCATCCAACTAATAATCCTCCCTAATTCTGACATCAGTGCATCCTCTGACAAGACTCTGACCTCCTTCTCTTTCGTTCCCTTGAGTCTTGAGTTCCCTTGAACTCAGCATCCAGGCTTAGAGTACATACCACCCTCAGCTGGAACCCTGGCACCTCCCTAGCATAATTCCATTCTCATCTGCTTGCACAGCTATAAGCTAGCCACCTTAGATAAATGCCTGCTTGGATTTAATTTTATGCAGGATCCACCACCTTGTCCAGAGCAGTGTGGTCACCCGGCTAAACCAAGCTCTGAGCACAAGCATGAGTCAAATATGACTCCACCATTCTGTTCCCAACATGTGCCCTCCCTGGCCAGGGCCCAAACCAGCACATTTCCTTGTTGGTGATGTTCTTCTGCCACTTCTCCATCCATATCCCCCACACCTAGATCTTATGCCCTTTCCTGCAATTCAGTAAACTAGAAGGGAGGGGAGTAATACAGAGGTGAGACTGGACTGCTGAGTACATGATTCGAGAGCCAGCTCAGGACCACACGAGAGATGTATGCAGTGACCCGTCCAAGTGTCTGGACGTGCTGAGCACTTTCTTTACATCAGGCATTGCACAGGGCACTAGACATGGACATCAGAGTCCAGAGAGTTCAATGACACCACAGACCAAGACCATAAGCTCTGTATTTCCCAAAACAAATCCATGCCCAAGTATGACTGGTGCAGAGAAGCTGCCTTGGGTTTGGCCATAAGACAAGGGCAAGGCTGAATCCTAAGTGGCTGAGCAGGGAGATAGTGTGGCATATTTCATGAAGGGAAGACAATAACCAGTAGTTTCAGGACCAGATAACAAATTCAGGAGTGTTTACTCTGCATCCATCATTAACTAAGCACTTCAATTGCTTTAACACAAATTATCCTCCAGACAGCTTATGATGAAGGTGCCACTATATCTCAGATCAGAAAACTGAGGCTCAAAGTAATAAAGTGACTGGCCCAAGATAATGCAGAGAGAAGTCATAAAGGCTGGATTCCAGTTTACTAGATAGTCTAGACCCCAAGTTCTGCATTCTTAATTAAGCCCTGCTACATTTCCAAGAGGATGGTTTCATGAGAGGGGAACCCTTGGTGCAAACTTGGAGTTGAAACAAGAGTCAAGAACTCTGAGGTATCCCTTTGGCCAAACAGATACATCAGACAAGTATGTGACTAATAATCTTCAGCTCATGGGTTTCAAGTAGATAACCCAGCTCGCTCCATTCCACAGACTCCAGTCACTGTTATCATGGCCAGAGGGACAGGATGAGAAAGTGGATAAATCAGAATGATCCATCACCACCAGTGTATAAACAAGACAAGTGACATGCCCCGAAGAAAGTGTCGCCTGGCTCCCAGCCTCTCCTTCATATGGTCTTACTATTACTTTTATGATATTTAGATAAATGCCAGCTTTAAAATCAAACATGCAGACCTTCAGGGCATCCATAAAAACATATCCATGAAATGTAAAATTATACTTATCTTCATAGACTCTGTAATAAATTCACAGATGTTTCCTCACCAAGATACAAATCTTATTTCACCCAAAATATCAATGGTATCAGTAAGTATTATATTTACACACTTAATTGAAGAGGCCTATGGATTGGAATTTAGAAACGCTGAATTATGTTTCCAGCTTTGTTTCTTATAACCACTCAGACCTTCACTGAGTCAAGTAAGCACTCTGGACTTTAGTTTTTGTCCAAGCCTGAAACCAAGTCAGGCTGGGATAGGAAACCCAGAGGAATCCCTGCCCTACTGACCTCTGCCTAAGAGTCAAGTTCCATTGGCACAGCTCACACCACAGGGCCTTTCCAAGGGCAGGAGAGAGTCGATTATCAGTTATTAACCGCCTCTGAGCAGCTCTCTCTGTATTAAGCATTTTACACAGATAATTTCACTTAATCCTCACCATAACAAAGCAGAGGAGCTTTGCTGGCTAAACTTTTAAGTAAAATAAATGGTTGGCAGATACTCCTTCTAAATAGCACAATAAGAACTTGAACCCAGACCTGATAGGAGATGTGGCTCTTGTCTCTCCAACGTGCTGTGCTTTGCCTGCAGATTTTTCTCTTTGACCTTTGTCTTCGTCCAAGGGCTCTTGACCTTATTATGCCCAGAATCTCCACCTGGGTCTTCTATTATTTTTTCCCCTGGTTTTCCATTGCCTCCTTTCTCTGGATTCCTGTCTACCTGCCTGCATAATGTACCTTCTTCTCTGATATGCTCCAAGGCTTAGATCTGATCTCTGACATACAGTACTTTACAATGCCCTCATCTAATACAAGCAAGCTGCTGGCCTTTGCCTTTTGTGGAGAGCCTTGCCCCATCTCTGCCCGTTCTCCTCATGCCCCAGTATGTCAAGTTTATTTCTCTGCCCATGGGAGCAGAGCTTCTAAATGTTGGAAGGGTGCCGATGCCTCTTTGGAGGAAAGTAATTAATCACATTATAAAAGGCATACACTCTTAAAGCAAATTGCACAGAAAAATTCAGCCCAGAGAATTTCAAGTAGGGTATCACTAAGTTTTTCCTAAGGACGTGTTGATTAAACCACAATGAGTTAATTAGGTGAGGGTCAATGGGGTATATTTGTAAAGGTAATGCTCCACTAGGCTGCATGCTATTGAAAGGCATGTGGAACCAGTTTCAAAATTTTGTATTGCATTGACCATTTAATTACATGAATGAAAAGAAGGGAAAGGAAAGGGAGAAGGAAAGGAAAGGAAGAAAGAGAAGCAAAGAAAGGAATGAGGATTAGAGGGTTAGACCAGTTCTGCTCAATGCTTTAACCCAAATTTTCTCTTCTAGGATCCAAATCCCACCCTCAAGTGGATTCCCTGGTAGGTACTTCTTCCTCCCCCCAGCTACTTTGATACCTTCTGTTCCGCGCCCTGTGGGGGCCAGTCCTTGGCTTTTGAATTTCTCCAAGAGTCCTTTGCAGTCCTTGCAGTCCTTTAATTTCTCCTAGAATCCAGCTAGCCAGGGTGAGGTAGTGCTGAGAGAGAGGCCTCCCCCAAGAAGACAGTTTCACAGACAATGGCCCCAGCTGTCAGTACACAGGTAGCCAGGAAAGTTACAATCATAAGGAACCAAAGGTCTATCCTCTTGCCCTGAATGAACTGTACATGCATACACTTGCTTTTATGCAAAATGTGTATGTGTGAGTGGGGAGAAATGGATAGCAGGTGAATGAGAGAGAAAAACAGACAGATAAAAAGGCAGAAAGGGAGATGGGACTGAGGAAGGAAAAGATGGACAGAATGAAAGGGGAAGGAAGAAGGGAAAGAAAAACAAAGAGGCTCTGCACCCCTCTTCTTCCACCAACTGCTCTCAAAACACATGGTCTCTTTCTCCTACTTTACCACACCCAACCAAGCTTGTGCCGACACAGACTGTGCTGGGGCCAGGGCAGGTGGGAAGAGGCAACCTCACTTGCCTCGGCCCCTTCCCTCACCACAGAACCTCCTTTTTGTGTCCGTCACTGGAATGAAAAGCTTTTCTAGTGGGAGAAGGATAGCATACTTCTGCACACTGCATTGTGACCTTGGACACAAAGGGAAAAACAATGGTCTTGACTTCAGAACCTCAAACTCCTGGCCAGGGGTGGGGGATAGAAGTCAACATATAAATAACTGAGATATATTTGTGGTGTGTCACAGTAAAAATGTATGTATATATACGTATGTTATATATATGCAATACAATGAAGATTATATGTGTATATATACATAGGTAATAAAAAGATACTATATATATGAAGTGTGTGCAGAGAACAGGCTGTGAGCCAGGTTTGAGGGTGGAGGGACACTCCTAGCAGAGGAGACCCGTGCACAAAGCTGTGCAGACTCCAGTCTAGGGTCTTCCCCCACCACCTCCTACAAACTGACATTGCTCCTGTCTCCCTTCACCTCCATCATTTTTATTCTAGCGCAGACCTTTCAAATCTCCAGCTGCACGGGGCACAACTGACTTCTTTTTAAAACATTCCTTTTTCCAGGTTTACAGATACCCATGCAAACTCACCCACCCACTTCAGCTGGTCTCTCCTCCAAGCCTCCACCACACCATGTCATTATTCCCTGGCTCTAGATCCCAAGTTTCCTTTGCTCACCCTAATCAATGCCTAAATGATCTTACCCAGTTTACAGGCTTTATTCTGAATGCTGCTGGTTCTCAAGATCAGGTCTTCAGCTTTGACTTCTCCTCTGAATTTCAGACCCAGATATTCAGCAGCCTTCACACCTGGAGGGTGTAGGCACCCTCTGTGATCAAGTTAGTACTCAAATCAAGTCTGTGGACCCTTACTGTACAGCTGCTATGCGCGAATCCCTTCCATGACACAGAGGCTATGCTACACTCCCACTGAAAAAGGAGAAAGAATAAAGCAAGATCATAGATAACCTGCTACGTATGATGATGTCAGATGAGCCAAGAAAGTGTAGAGGTAGAGACAAAGGTACAGGGATAAGATGAGGTTAAAAATCAGAGGGTATAGTCTGAGCAGGTATTATTTATCCTAGCATTAAAGAATAGAAATAATACTTTTGTGAGTGGTGAGAAATAGGGATCCTGTTTCAATCTTCTGCATGTGGCTATCCAATTCTCCCAGCACCATTGATTGAATGGAGCTTCTTTTTCCCAGTGTATATTGTTGTCTGCTTTGTCAAAGATCAGCTGACTGTATGTGGGTGATTTTATAGCTGGATTCTCTGTTCTGTTCCTTTGTTCTATGTCTCTATTTTGTGCCAGTACCATGCTTCCTGGGTTACTATAGCCTTGTAGTATAGTTTAAAGTCTGGTAATGTGATGTCTCCAGATTTATTCTTTTCCTTAAGATCACTTTGGCTATTCAGGCTTTTTTCTGATTACAAACAAAGGATAGAATTATTTTTTTTATATCTGTGAAATATGACATTGGTATTTTAAGGGAGATTGCATTGACTCTCTAAATCACTTTGGATCTCATGAACATTTTAACAATGCTGATTCTCCTGATACATAAGCATGATATGTTTCCATTTGTTTGCGTCATCTTCAATTTCTTTCCTCACTATTTCATAGCTCTCTTTGTAAAGATCGTTCACCTCCTTGGTTAAATATATTCTTGGGTATTTTATTTTCCTTGTAGCTATTGTGAATGGTATTGAGTCTTTAATTTGGCTCTCAGCTTGACTGTTACTGGTGTATAGGAATGCTACTGATCTGTGTACATTGATTTGTATCCTGATGGATAAAAGGCTTAAATGTAAGGCATGAAACCATAAGAATTCTTGAAGTGTTGAAAAAACTCTTCTAGATACTGGCATAGGCAAAAAAATTATAAAAAATACCCCAGAAGCTTTTCAAAAGAAGATAGACAAATGGCCAATAGACATAGGAAAAAATGTTCAATGCCACTATCTATCAGGGAAATGTAATTTAAAAACACAATGAAATATCACCTTACCCTAATTAGAATGGTTTTTTGTTTGTTTGTTTGTTTTTAAGTCTAAACACAGTAAATACTGTGGTGGATGCAGAGAGAAAGGAATGCTTATATACTGTTGTCAAATTACTACAACCTTTATTAAAACTGTATGGAGATTCCTCAAAGAACTACCTACCTTTTGATCCAGCAATCCCACAACAGGGTATTTACCCAAAGAAAAAGAAGAAATTTTATATTTTTAAAAATGACAATGACACTTCAATCTTCATTGCAGTGCAATTCACAGTTGCAATGAATCTATGGTATAGTGGAATCTATCCAAGTACACATTAATTCATGAGTAGATAAAACAAATGTGATATACGGGTTCTATGGAATACTTCTCAGCCATGAAGAAGGATGAATTAAGGTCTTTTTCAACTATTTGGATAGAACTGGAGGCCATTATCCTAAGTGAAGTATCTAAGAAATAGAAAAACAAACCCCATGTGTTCTTACTATTAAATTAGAGCTAGCCCATGAGCACACATGTGCTCAGAGGGAAGGAAAACTCAGTGGACATCAAACAGAGGAGCGGGGGAAATAGGGGAAGGCTGAAAACCAACCCAGTGGGAACAATGAACACTATCTGGGTGTTGGACACAATTACCAACCTTCATTCACTCAAGCATAAAAAAATCAATACCTGTAACCAATTTCTTTTTTTGAAATTAAAAAAAAAGAATAGCCATAATATATTAATAAAGAGTATTTTGAAGAATGGATGAACATTTATCAAGCTTATTGGGTAGCTACAGAAGTAAATTCCACTTCAAGCCACATGAGAATATTACCCAGGGTCTCTAATACCAGCTTAATGGGCAGAAAAATAGCTCTAATTACCTATTTAGCTACACTCCATATGTTTTGATATCTAGTGTTTTCGTTGTCCTTCAGTTCAAGACATTTTGAAATTCCAGGGCGATTTCTTAATGGAGAATTAAGTTTCTAAATACTTTTATGATTGATATGAATCAAATTGCTCTCTGCTCAGGAAATGTTTTACTGATTATTTTAAATAACCTTTAGTTCTATATATAATATGGATAGATTCTGTACATTTATTTGTTTGGTGTGGAATTCCATTTACACCAATGAGACATATTTGTTTAAATCACACGCTATATAGATTTGTCCTTGTCTCTTTGTAATTTGGTATTTTGCTCTGAAGGTAGGGGCTTGGTACTACATATGGTTATATTTCTTATGATGCAATTAATTGCCCTCTTTATTCCTATTAATAGGTTTTGCATAAATTCTCTCTTATTTGACGTTAATGTTAGTCCACAAGCTTACTTTGGGTTTATATTTGCAGACTTACTTTCAGAGTCATCCTAAGTATGTCTGTTGTTATTAATATGGAGAAGATTTTATTTTTACTGATCTGATAATTGGGAATCAATCAGATAATTAAAGTCAAAATAGTTTACTTTAATTCAATTACATTAGCATTATTGGCATATATGTATATATATATTATATATATAGATACATTATATATATACATATGCACACTTTGTTGCTGATCAGTTTCTTTCAGTCTAACTGTTGTCCCTTTGACAGTCATCTGGTTTTTTCCCTTGGGTAGCTTTTCAACATTTTCAAAAAAAAATTTGTTTTTACCTGTTGTTCTGCTGTTTCAACATGAAGTTTCCAAGATGGAGTCTTCACTTCTCCTGATTAGTATTCATAATGTATTTTTGAAAGACTCAAGTCTTCCTTCTATTCTACAAAATTCTCACGTGTTACTTCTCCTAATATAGTATTGTTTCTCTACAATTCCCTCCATTCTCTTCTGGAAGTCCTATTTGACAAACATTAAAATCCCTCAATGTATCCTCATGTGTCTAACTGTTCTTTCAGAGAGATGTTCTGTCTCTTTCTCTCTTGTCCTGTTCACCAAGTAGATTTCTTCAAATTTATGAATTCTCTCTTCAACTGTGTCTAGAATTGAATGAGTCCCATTTACTTATTTTAATGAACTACATATTTTTTTCACTTGTAAGATTTCAAACTAATTTCTCTTATCTACATATTCTTGTTTTATTTCTGCTGAATTTTGTTTCATGTGTTCTTGTACTTCTTCATTGGCATTATTCCTTCATTTACCTTTTTGAGCATCCTAAATGTGGTACCATTAAAATCTCCATACAAAATTTCCACATATTTGATGTTGCATGGTGTGAATTTGTGGTTTTAGTATTGGTTTCACTCACTGTTTCTCTTACCTCATATTTTCAAAGTTTTATTCTCTTATCACATATTTTGAAAGTTTTAAAAGTGGGGCTTTTTGTTTTATTATTATTATTATTATTATTATTATTTTGCAGTTTCTGGCCGGGGCTGGGTTTGAACCCACCACCTCCGGCATATGGGGACCGTGCCCTACTCCTTTGAGCCACAGGCACTGCCCTAAAAGTGGGTTTTACTTGGTTTTTTATGTTTTTTATGTTTTTCTCCCTCTCCCTCCCTTTGTAATCAGCATGCCTAAATAGGTGCTGTGTTTTGCCTCCCTCCCTCCGTAATCAACATAACTTCCCAAGTGGTGCTGTGTTCGCCTCCCTCACTTCCATACCTTCAGTCCAGAAACATTTGGGCTCCTTGCCCCTGGTGATGTGAGGACTATAGCATCTTGATGCTATTCCCGGTTGCACCTGTAGGAGGCACCTGTGAGAAATACTTTGGTAATAAGGTGTTGGGGAAGGGATTTAACATCATTGGTCTCTCGTTAAAGAGCACGAGAACGTGCACATTGTTGCATAGCAGTCCGCACACCTGTGGTGTATCACATCTATAAATAGCCACGGGAGAAGCTAGTCGAGGCTCCTGCGGAGCTCATCCTTTGGCTCCGCTTCTGCCTCTGAGGATGCCTGATCCGCGCGGCTCCCACTAAGATTGCTGCAGAGAGATTGCTGCAGAGAGATGGCTTCTGAGATGCTCGCTCCTACTAACTGTGACTTCTAAGGTGCTTACGCATCCGAAGACATACCCAGAGCGAAAATGTATAGCAGTCCGCGTCCTGACAGTTTAATGGGTTGGGGCTGGAGACACAGCGTCGTGGGCCCCAACATGCACCCTTATCTTCTTAAGTGCATTGATTCCTGAAAAAACAAATTCTGAACCATTGGATCAGAAGTTATTTTCTCTTCAGGCTACTTTCCTTTGTGGGGAAGTAGACAGAACCAGCTCCAGCCTCTGGCATCCAGCACTGATCCTGGTTCTGGACACCCAGCTCATGTGGAGCAGTTTCAGCAGAAGTAACCCAGAGGTGAAACGCAAGCTTCTGCGGTCTCCTTCCACTTGGAGAGCGCTGCTGGCCACTGACTGACGCCCTGCCCAAGGATTTTAATTTCTAATTCATTATGTGGTTCTCGCTGACCTTATTTTTGAGCCTGTGTTCTTTTTTATTTTTTATTTTTCTATTTTATCTATCTTTGTCATGTATTTGGAGCATGAGGAAAGTGTCTTAACATTTACCTCTTAGATGGTGCTTGTCCACACAGGAGAAAGAGGCCGAACTGCATTAGGACACAACTTGGTTTAGCCTGCATCCTCCATCCACCCTCTTGCTTTGTTAATAGAAACTTGATTTCATTTTGGCAAGCATTGTTTTTCCACTTTCACTCAACATGCTTTAAGTGAGTATGACCTCTCAGTTCCAAGCACAGAAAATCTGCATGGTCTATCTCCATCCCTCACCACCAGGGAGCCAGGTCCCCAACTGGGACCTAAACTGGTCCACCAAGGGGTAGCTCTAGGACTGGCAGTTGACATACCGGGAAAGATGCTCTTTCTTCACTCTGGAATTGCTAATTAGTAGAATGTAAACCTGGATCTCTAAGGGTGAAGCAGGGTCATATGCAGAAATCCCCTGCCTAGAATGAATTCCACGCAAAGAAGGGTACAGCTGAGGGACTAAGACAAAAGACTGGATTCTATATTTTTATTGTTTTGGGGGAGTTGAAACAAAGTCTTACTCTGTCACTGTAGGTTGAGTGCTGTAATGTCGTGCTCACAGCAAACTCAAACTCTTGGGCTCAAGAGATCCTCTTGCCTCAACCTCCCAAGTAGCTGGGAGTATAGGCCCCTGCCACCATGTCCAACTAGTTTTCTATTTTTAGTAGAGACAGGGTCTTACTCTTGCTCAAGTTGGTTTCAAACTCCTGAGCTGAAACAATCTATTGACCTCAGCCTCCCAGAGTGTTGGGATTACAGGTATGAGCCTCTGTACCCAGCTGCTTAGTTTTGTTTAAAAAAAAAAAAAAAAAAAAAAATGCATTCAAGATGCCCCTTCCCTGGACTTCTGATTTTGTAGTTTTCTAAAGACATTTTGAATTATATGTATATCGTTCAAGATACTCACAGATGAATGAAAGCAATCTATGGGCCTCATCAATCTATAAACTCTAGCATAAAGACTTTTAGGGCTGGGCCTGGTGGCTCATGCTGTGATCCTAGCACTCTGGGAAGCCGAGGTGGGTGGATTGCCTGAGCTCAGGAGTTCAAGATCAGCCTGAGCAAGAGTGAAACCCCTATCTCTACTAACAACAGAAAACCTAGCAGGGCATCATGGCAGGTGCCTTTAGTCCCAGCTACTCGGGAGCTGAGGCAAGAGGATTGCTCAAGCCCAGGAGTTTGAGGTTGCTGTGAGCTATGACACGATGGGCAAAAGAATGAGACTCTGTCTCAAAAAAAAAAAAAAAGACTTTTAGATTTAGGAGGCTATGACATAGTAACCAGAAAGGACAAATCATGTGACCTAAAAACACATTCATAAATCCTACTCTACACGATAAAGTCTATTAATATATGAGTTATCTGAGTTCCTCAGAGAATTCCACCAAGGAGCACAGCATGGGATATATTTCTACAAGCCTCAGACCTGACTGTTCTCACAAGAAACCCACTCTCCTAAGTACCATTCAAGGTGTTGTTTCAGGATGATCCTTGCATCATTGTATTTTATCCAAATTAGGAAACAAAAGCCCAAATCATCCCCCCAAAGACTTCTCAGCTTCATGAAGTTAGTTTCTGATGACTCCATAAGACATTTACCTCTTTGTTCTCATGGTCTATATTATATGTGGGTCACTACAAAAGTTTTGAGACAGACAATTATATGGTCCGGTATTTTGCTTTCAAGAAACACAGTTGACAGCATTCTTTCTGATTAACCCATGGAAGTTTCAACTTGATGGGCTTATCGGTGTAGCTGGGAGGGCTTCATTTGTTTCTGTCTATGCAGATTTTACATTTCTTGATTTTTGTGTATCTGAAGACTTTCATAATGACCCATGCATATACACAAATATGGACATATGATAGGCCACAATAAAGGACATAAGGAAAAGACTAATATGTCACAGGACTAGAGCAGTCAGTGTTCTAAAAGCTTCTACAGCAACAGGCTTCGGGAAGAGTTTTACTGCAGCCCCTCAAGAAGGTACAATCTGAATCTAAGACGTTTCTAAGCATGTCTGAGGTGTCCCAAAAATATAGGTCAAGTTTAAAATCCTAGCACCTCACTGTTAGGACAGAAGCAATCCCTTAGTCCTGGCTCATATTATTTTACAAATACACAAGACAAAAGAGTACGTGTTTTCCCTCAAGATCACATAATTTGTTTCTGATAGAGCTGAAGCTACATCTCTGAGGCAGAAATTATTCTAGGATTTGGGAACGTGGACATTGCCTGAATGCTTGTGGCATGATTTGTTTGGGTAAAGAAATTTGATTGACAACATTCTTCCAAACAGTAGTCCAGCAATTCCATGAAGAAGGAAGATGTCTGTGAGAGGTGGGCAATGCTTGGGCAGACGCGCCCCCAAATGAGCAGTGTAATGTGGGGGCGGCATGTCAGTGAGCAAGAGTGCGGATCCCGGCAGCCTGTCTGTATTTGAACTTTGGCTTTACTGCTCACTGGGAACTTTAGTCATCTTCCTAATTAGCCTTTCTTTGTCTCAGTTTTCTCAGCTGTAAAATGGACATAAAAATAGGATCAACATCATAGAACTGTTACACATTATTAAACGAATTAATATTTAAAGTCCCCTTGAAAGATTGCCTTTCTCAGAGTAAGCCCTTTCTCAGTGTTTGTGCAATAAGTTCTCCTTTGCCCCTCTCCAGCCTTAATCAAACTCTGGTTTGTTAACTTAAAAGGTCAATTCCCAGACAGCATCTTGGACTTCTTAAGTCATCCTTAATTTATGAAATAGGGTACTGAGTGAAGAAAATGAGAGAGGTTTACACCACAGCCTTTGCAAGATAAATTCCTTTAGGACAACCAGAGATTAAACCCAAAAGCAACATGTTTAATCACGAACCTGAGTGACTTTATGGAAAAATTTGCTGCCAGGCTTGGGGACACAAAGAGCTAACGAAATATCAGGTGCCTTTCTTTGCCATGTACACAGACTCCACTCTGCTTTGATTCAAGCTTCTCAGGGGAAAGAAAAAAATGTTTTGAAAAAATTATGAAAAGGCACTGTAATCAGAGTCTTCCATTATCACAGGGATAAAATATCAATTTTTGTCAGGATAAAATGAAGCACAGATTGGCCCTGATAGGGAAAATTAAATTTCTGGCCTCCACTTGATTTGATATTTATCACTCCTTTACCCCAGAAATGTTCTGTCACAAAACATTAAAAAAAATTTTATTCATTACACACCAAACAAGCTTAAAGGCTCTTAGAAAGCAGAACTGAAAAATAACGGGTGTGATTAAGAAAAAAATCAAAGGGTTGAGTGAGAAAAGGGGATTTTAAAAAATCAGAGATTCAAATAGTCTCGAGGAGCTTTTGCAAAGAGAAAAAGGGGCATAGAGAGAGAATTCAGGAATGAGTTTCACATATGAGAGGCCAAAATTCCACACCCACTTTCTTAAACAGGCAGGGCTACCCGAATGGTCAATTTCAATGCAATTTTGCAGACAATTGCTGAGACAGCTGCTTCCCTCCGTCTTAGGTAACTGACATATGGAGATCTATAGCAACTACCAAGTGCTCACCACCTGCTCATTGTCAGTTTTCCCTACCCAGGGGATTTGGGGATCATAAGGGTTCAAAGGACTCAAAATTAGTTCTTCAAAATGAACTCATCTGTAGAAAAATTTCAGACCATTACATATTGACTTGAATAGCTTAGATGAATCTCTTCTGCATAATATAGGTGATCAACATTAGGGTATCACATTCCAATTAGTCAATTTTTTTTTAATTTTTCATCTTTCTGGACATGGTATGGTCCTTGTTCCAGTTATTATCACTTGTCTCTTAGACAAATGAGACTTTTTTTTCCCCCTCACTTAGAAGGGCTTCAATCAAAGTGTAAATAAATCAATGGCATATATATCAGTGACATATAAATCAATGAGCCTCCTTCAGGTTTTCTAAACACTAGTACTAGAAGTAATAATGATAAAAGCCTGAAAGGTGCACTGCACTGATATTCAGTTAATGTGCTGCCAGCTAATTCATTTTCAATGAAGACACTACCATGTTGTAAGATGCTCTTCTAAATAATGTAAAGAATAAAAAAAAAAAAGATTGACAAATAATCCCTATCTTTTCCAAGATAATAACTATTACAACTAAGAAGTGAGGGATGCACATGACTTTTAAAAAATTAATAGAGTTGTATATATAAGGTCTGACACTTAAGTTCACGAACTTGTCACTGTGTACTTATGTTGGCAGCGTTGGACAAACAACCCGCTAAGGTTTTAAAACATTGGTATATCATCATTTCACAGGTGCATTAGTATTGTCGTGTGGTGGTGTATTGCTATGTGGTGTTCATAACTATTGTTGTATGTTTTTGTGTGCAGCCATGAGAATGTAGGCGCTTGAATTAGAGCAACTAATAAACATTCATAAATTTCTTGTTAAACTGAGCAAGAGAAGATGTGAAATTAGGGACATGTTAGTCCAAGTTTATGAAGATAATGCCACAAAGAAAACAGTGGTGTATAAATAGTGGTGTATAAACGTTTCTCTGAAGGAAGAGAAAGCATCAGTGATGAAGCGAGGCCAGGGTGGTCAGTAACAAGCAGAGCTGATGAAAACATTGCAAAAATGTATCAAATTGTGCATCAAAATCATCATCTACCTGTGAGACACACAGAAAACCAAGTAAACATCGATAGAGTAACAGTTATGAAAACCTTAACTAAAAATTTTGGCCAACGACTCATGCCTTTTGCATCAAGATAACACAACTGCTCACACAGCACTGTCTGTGAGGGAGTTTTTAGCCAGAAAACAAGTAACTGTATTAGAACTCCCTCCATACTCACCTGATTTTACCCAAAGACAAAGGAAATTTTGAAACGATGACTTTGGTTTTCATTGTTTGGGGTTAGAGGGTATGAAGAATTGGGTTACAATGTTTGCATTGTAACCTAACAATCTACCTAACAAAATGTAGACCTCCTCCTATAATTATGTCCTACCCTCAAGAGGTGTGGCATATACCCTAACATTGTGCCAATTAAGTGAGAACATATCCATCCCCCTCCTCCCCTCTCCCTCATCCCTCATTACTCCACCCCACCTTGAATTGACCTGAGTTTTTCTCTTACGTGGGTGTGTATTAGATCATCTACTGGCTTCATATTAGTATTGAGTACATTGGATTCTTGCTCTTTCATTCTTGTGATACTTTACCAAGAAGAATGTATTTCAACTCCATCCAGGTTAAAAAAAAAGTCTCCATTATTTTATGAATGAATAGTATTCCATGATGTACATATACCACAACTTCTTAATCCATTCCTGAGTTGGTGGGCATTTAGGTTGTTTCCACATTTTGGCAATTGTAAATTGAGCTATGATAAACAATCCAGTGCAAATATCCTTATGATAAGGATTTTTTTTTTCTTCCAGGTAGATGCCTAGTAATGAGATTGCAGGATCAAATCGGAGGTCTAATTTGAGTACTTTAAGGAAGAAAGTATATACTTCCTTCCAAAATCGTTGTATTAATTTGCAGTCCCACAAACATTGTCAAAGTGTTCCCTTCTGTCCACTTCCACACCAGCGTCTGCAGCTTTAAGACTTTGTGATGTGGGCCATTCTCACTGAGATTAAGTGATATCTCAAGGTGGTTTAGATTGAAACAGAGACATTTTAGTGACATTCAGAACATCAAGGGTGTAATACGATGACAGCTTTGATGTCCATTCCAGAAAAGGGTTCCAAAATTGCTTTGAAGGGTGAACTTGATGCTGGCATGGGTGCACAGCTTCCCAAGGAGAGTATTTTGAGGGTGACTACAGTGGTATTCAGCAATGAAGTATATAGCACTTTTTCTAGCATGAGTTCTAGAACTTAATTGTCAGACTTTGTAAAGGAACAAATTTTATAATGTGGGACTTCAACTAGGGGGCAGGAATCAGTGTAGGAAAGAAGATGCTTTCTCATATAAAATCTGTAGAAAAACATTTTTATCAGAGGGAATTGGGCCAGCAGTCAATGCGAGATGCACTAAAGCTCCAGATTAAAGCCAGATGTGGTCCAAGTTGATAATAAGCCAAGAGATCAAAACGGTCACAGTTCTGGAGTTACCTCACCTACACTCCAATAGCTATAAATTCTGTGACCACAACACATAGTTAATATTATAATTTTTAAATTATATTAAGAGTACCTAGTTTGTAGGGTTATTAAAACCCGTAGCACAATGTCTGGCCCATAGTGAGCTCTGCTACATGTTAACTATTATTAACAGCTACCATTGGGGCTTAGCACCTATAGCTCAATGGATAGGGCACTGGCAACATACACTGGGGCTGGTGGGTTTGAACCCAGCCCAATGATCAACAATGATAACTACAATACAACAACAACAACAACCAACCAACAAACAAACAAACAAAAAAAAGGGCGTTGTGGCAGGTGCCTGTAGTCAAAACTTCTTGGGAGGCTGAGACAACAGAATCGCTTAAACCCAAGAGTTTGAGGTTGCTGTGAGCTATGACACCACAATACTCTACCAAGGGTTACATAGTGAGATTCTGTCTCAAAAAAAAAAAAAAAAAAAAGGCAAAAAACAGCTACTATCAGTGCTGGTTAAGATATGTAGAGGGTTGGGTCTTATATTGTGGGGGTCCTTGAATTTCATACTATATTTAATTTTGCCAGGAAGGAAGCCAATATGATGTTTGAAGAGGAAAATGATCATTCCAGAGTATTGAGGTTATAATGGGAGAAAACAGGGACCATATGCATGGAGATTATGGGTTAGATGATGGCAAAGGACCAGATAAGGGGTAATAAGCTCCTCACCAAAGCAGAGATGGTGACAATGGAAAAGACTTTAACGTTTGCTCTAACCCAAAACCTCAATCCTGGGAACTATGTTTCTTTTTCTCATATCCTTCCTGTGCAATTCTATAGATTGTCAAATTCATAGACACAGCACAGGAGGAGATGAATCCATATGATCCACCCTAAGATACCACCCATGTTCTATCCCAGGTCCAGAAAACTAGCTTCTCATTTCCCCTTACTTTCCGTAAAACCGAGGCTACTCTTAATGTCTCTCAAGACATAAACCTAAGGTTTGGACATGAATTGGTCTTCTAGGATGGTAGTTGACTCCCAAGTTTTCCTTTTTCTTTTCCTTGTTCTCTAAAAAAAGAGAAGATACATGGTCTATCTTCCTACATACAAACCAAAAAAGCTTTTTCCAAGTTACTCTACTCACCCTCCCTCTGGTTGATTCTAAACAGTTCTATTTTATTTAAACTCTTCAATTTTATTCCCAATCAGTCTCTAGGTCTCACTTCCATTTCCATTGTCCCTCCTCAGCCTTACCAGACGGCCTCTCCCTTGCTGTTGTGCTTCCTGTCAATCCAGCTCTTATTTACCATAAATTAGCATTTTTCAGTATCCACATTTAGATTTAAAACACAGAAGAGAGCTCTGTTGACTACCTAAGAAGTGCGCAAATACAGACCCACCACCTAGGGCAGCTGTCCATCCTAGTCTGGTGCTGAAAAGAAGACAGGCAAACAGAGTGGTGTCTCCCGTGAGTGATTCATTAAATTCTTAAGATCAGGATGCTTGAAAAGAAGGAAGCAGGGCTATTTTCTCTGGGCAAACTCATAGGTGAGCTTTCAAAACATGGGGAATCATAAATTAGAAAAACCTGCAGGAGATGTCAGTGTGGGAAAGGATCCAGTGTTGATAGATACCAAATCCTCATGTCCACCTTCACCTGCTGTGCCCCAGCTCATGTTCAGCAGGGCCATTTCCAGTTGTATTCTTAACACATTATAAAACGTCTTTGAAAAGAATTATATATCTGCATGTACCAGACCTATGATAATCACTGAAGAAGTTAAAAATTATCAAAAGGTGCCACGCTCCCAGGCTTGCTTGGTGTTGAGTACCCAAAACATGCGACCATAAGACTTTGTGTATTTAATCCATTAACTATTTGTTTGCTCTAATATGCTGAATAGTGTAGTATAGATTTTCAAAGATATTTTTATGTACACATTTTAGTGAAATAAACATATACATCTAAGTAAACATAGATATATGACTTGTTCATTTTCTATGGCCTCTTCGACAAATTACCACAAACCTAGAGGCTTTAAAACAACACCCATTTATCTTACAGTTCTGTGGTCTAGAAGCAAAACACAGGTCTCACCAGGCAAAAACCATCTGTTCAGGGCTCTCATTTGGAAGCTAAGGCATAGAATCCTTTGCCAAGCTTATTCAGGTTTCTTGTTGTTGTAGGGCTGAGGTCCCTGTTGACTTGCTGGCTGTCAGCTATGAGCCCCTCTTGGTTTCCTGCCTCCCACCTTCAAAATCAGCAACAGCACATCAAGCTTTTTTCATGCTTTCAATCTTTCTGCCTCACCCATCTGCCATATCTCTTCTGCCTCTTTTTCTGCCACATCTGATTTCAGCCACAAAATGTTCTGTTTTTAAAGGGCTTGCATGATTAGATGGCACTCACTTTAGTAATCCATAATAATCTCCCAGTTTTAAGGTTCATAACATTAATTACATCAGCAGGGTTCCTTTGCTATGTAAAGCAACTCATTCAGAGGATCTAGGGATTAGCACAGGGACATCTTCGAGGGATCATGATCTGATCTC
Organism: Loris lydekkerianus; assembly: GCA_963574355.1. Lineage (NCBI taxonomy): Eukaryota > Metazoa > Chordata > Mammalia > Primates > Lorisidae > Loris > Loris lydekkerianus. The sequence goes on from CAUYPK010112494.1 coordinate 23,505, forward strand.
CACATTACTACCTCAATTCCTTGGTATACTAACCTTCAACTGACATTCCATAAATATTAGCTGATTATTCAGAGCTATGCACATCATTCTAAGATGTCTCTCCTCTGTTTCACCTTTCATCCCTGGTCCACTTCTAACAATGGCAAAGACTACAGATCTGTGCTGCAAACTAACCCACACGAGTGGGCCATGCCCACTGCTCTACCTCTCACTTGAAAGGTTAATACCTTATCTTTCTATCTCATCCACTGTCAAGAATCCAACCATGAACCACATAAGACCTCAGAATCATCATATTGTCAATCAGCTGATTCTACTGACCCTCTTCTTATATTTGTCCAATCTTCAAATGAACCTTGCCTTACCTGTGTCCACCCGAACCACACCTTAGAGCAATGTTACCTTAATAATCAGTCTACCTTTTTACAAGGGTACATGTTAAATCTACTAAGTGTTGAATATAAATGTCTTAACACAATAACTAAGAAAATGCAGTGAAGGCTATGTTAACCAGTTTGATGAAAGTATTTCAAATTGTATATAAAACCAGTACATTGTACCCCATAATTTCATTAATGTACACAGCTATGATTTAATTTTAAAAAGTTAAAACATATCCATCCACACTTTCTCTGTTTCATGCTAATGTATTTGTACACATGTAAGCCTTTTACATTTTCCTTTTTAAAAATCAAAACAGACTAAGCTATACACACACAAAAAAAATAATAATAATAATAATAATCAGTCTACTTGGATGCCCCCTCAGGGACCAGCTTCAGTGAGAAAGGACAAGTTCTGTTGCTCTGTGCACCAGGTCTGGGCATACCCCTGCTTAAGCATATGTACAACGTGACAGCCATGTTATTTAGAATTTGCATCCATGGAGAAGTTAAGTCAAATCATCTGCCTCGTTAGTGTCCTTCACAGAGCTACACTCTCTGAAATTAGAGTGCGGTTCTGTGACATATCAGCACACTCTGTCTTGAGCTATGCATGAAAAGAGAAAGCAGTTTCTTTGTCAAAAGTAGTTTATTATAGCAACCATTACTGCTGTCCAACACACTTCCATGGTCTGGTTCTCATAGGACTCTCATCACTCAGGTGTTTGTTGGGCCAACTGGTCTCTTGTTGCTAATTTTACTCCCATACTGCCCTAAAAATCTGAAGTTGGTTATTTGGTGTTCTTGCTATCAAATCTTTCCTCTGTAGCTGTTTATGTATTTCTTTCTACTATCTAAAATTGAATTCCAGTGACTTTCATCAAATTATGGGTCTTCTTTCCAAGATAAACCTATTTCATACCTGCATTTCTGTCCCACTTACATTATTTTTCCTGATCCATCAAGTGATTTTATCATATAATCACCCACACTGGAAAATGATTGGCAAAGCTTTCTAAATATGAAGAATAAGGGTGGAATTTATTAATATTTCATTGTCCTAGAGAGTGTGGCATTCCACTTTGGAAGCATGATGGGTTTCATTAATGTTCTCCATAGTTCTCTCTCTTCCTTTCATTAGGAAATGAATGTTGACCTGGAACTGACCTCAGTGGCAGCCCATTAGATACATCCTCACAATTAAGAACATTGCTTCATACTGATGGTCCTTGTTTCTAGGCATGCAACCAGATTGAAACTGCAAGGGCTGTCCTGATCCCGACCAATTTAATTTCAGAAATAAAGTTTTCTGAAACTCTGCATTACTCTTTTCCTGGCAACAGCCTGAATATTTTCAGACAACCCTCTGCCAAACCGACCAAATTCCTCAACTCAGCTTTCCTGCAAAGCATGGTAGAAAAGCTACAATGGACAATGTATTGTCAGACCAAGAAACAATAATTAGACTATCATCTGAACATTTTGGTCAACCACCTTTCCATGTCCCTGAGGTTCTTTGAACTGGCATATACTGCAACAAATGTTTCATAAAAGCTACACGAGAGGAGAGAAAAGATTTTTAATTTTTTTTATATAATTAAAACAAAAACTACATTTTTTCTGACATTTATATAATAGTCCAATGCATGATTCTTTCATGACTACTAAGCTATTTTCTTTCCAAATTTAGAGGATGTTTTAACGATCATAGGTAAGAATTAAAGTGCTGATACTTTATTTAAAAGTTAAAAACCATGGGCCCAAAGAGTGAAGAGAAAGTAAAAGGAGACAAGGAAAGACGAAAAGCAATTTGAATACTGCATTACAATGTTGGCTCAACAGACTCCTGAAACCATATATTCTCACCAGTTGGCATCCACAGACACCACTGTTAACATATTATGGGCACATGCTGGAGACCAAGTAGTGGGTCAGTAGAACTTACTACTACTGTTTGACAAACATAGCCCAGATATATGGCACAGCAAGAGGGCTGGCAACATTGTTTCCATGTAGAGATGACCCCTACCAACACATGCTAACTCCTATCGCTTCCATATGATGCCTTTGTTCTAACACTACGTGGGCTGATCCCCTCAGGACCTTTCATATCAGCCTGAAAGGCAGCACATTCAGTTGATCTATTATGGGGTTTTCTTTTTTGAGACAGAGTCTCACTCTGTCACCCAGGCTAGAGTGCAGTGGTATCAGCCTCGCTCACAGCAACCTCAAACTCCTAGGCTCAAGCAACCTTCCTGCCTCAGCCTTCCAAGTAGCTGGGGCTATCAGTGTGCCCTCCACAATGCCTGACTAATTTTTTCTATGTGTAGGAGGTATGGGGTATCGCTCTTGCTTAGGCTGGTCTCAATCTCCTGAGCGCAAACAATCTTCCTGCGTTGGCCTCCCAGAGTGCTAGGAGTACAGGTGGGAGCTTCTACACCCACCCTGTTATAGGCTTTAATGTCCAATCCAAGCCAGTCAATACTGAATGCAGCTCTGTGTGAGTTTCCCTTTGTCAGCTTCACTTCCTTCATTTCCAAACTGAGTAGCAATTGCTACCTCAGAGAGTTGTTCTAACAATTAAACAGACATCACGCCTGGCACATGGGAGGCACTTGGTGTCAACTATTACTCCCTCACCCATGTTTTCTGCTACACAGGCAAAGATCACAGCCCCATCAAGCACATATTTGTGTCCCTTAGTGTGTGCCACATTCGTGAACCAAGAGGACATGCTTGTCCTAGTATTGACACGGCCAAAAGGCAAAATTGTCTTTGTCCCTTTGTCACACTTGTTATATTGTAACCTGCTTGATCTTCACACCAAGTCTATATGCTTAAGAATCATGATTTTCATTTCATACAAGAGGAAATTGAAGTTCAAACAGAACATGTGAGTTGCCAAAAGTGATAGGAATTACACCCATTTCCTGCTTTTAGGTCCAAAGCTCTTTCCAAGAGGCCGGGTTTTCTCTACATCTTATTCACATCAGAACCTCCTTGCTGGGTGGGCAGGTTCCACATGACTTCCAAGACTTGAGGAATATCAGTCACAAATTTGAAAAGAGACCTCAGGACATGCTCTACTGACAGGGGTGGGGACAATTCCACTGCAGCTGGCTCATGTGCTCGTAGTCTTTGTCCATCTACTCAAGTAGCATTTGCTGAGTTTCTGCTATGTACATATCAATTAACTTTAAAGTAATTTAAAAAGTAAACACATGGCCTATTGTTTTCTAAGAGTTAACAAGTTAATTGATATACCAACACACAAAGACTCAGAAAGTTAAAAAAAACATGTAAGAATTAGGTGAGAGACAGCAAGCTTAGCAATACATAAAAACATAGATAATAAAGTGTTAGGTGAGAGCCACAGATCTCATCAGAGTTTGTCAATTTCATCATTATCAATTTCATCATTATCCATATTTTGGACCATATGTCCAAAATGCACTTTGGACATTGTGGTAGGTGGCCATCCTGTTCCCTGTAGGATGTTTACCACCATCTTTAATAGAGCCGTTTCCTAGGATTCAACTTCCCCACAAAGCAAGTGGCTTAAGGCAATAGCAATTTACTTTCTGCCAGTTTGGGAAACTAGAAGCAAAAAATCAAGATTCAGCAGACTCCCTTCAAAGGCTCTAGAGAAGAATCCTCTGTGTCTCCTTCAGCTTCTGGTGGCTCTGATAATCTTTGGCACTCCTGGACTGGTAGCAGCATAACCTCAGTCTCAGCATCCCCCTCTGTGGCCATATTTCTGTATTCAAAGTTTCCTTTTCTTATAAGGACAACGGTCTTTGGAATGGGGTCCACCCTATAACCTTGCCTTAACTTGATTGTACCTGGCAAGACCCTATTGCAAAATAAGGTCATATTCATAGTTGTTTCTGGGTGGACATAAATTTGGTGGACTTTTCTTTTTCTTTTTTATTTTAAATTTCAGACTGATATGAGAGTACAAATGTTGTTTTCCTTTCTAAGGTAAAGTTCACATTGTAGTAGACCCCTTCACCCAGGGGGTGTGCTGAACACCCTGACCTTGTGCACTTTAGGTGAGATCCTGCCAATCACCCCCCCTCTCCCCTATCAGTACTCTCCTCTCCCCCTTGCTGAACTTCTGTTTTTCTTTTGTGTGGGTATTTACTTGTTTATATCCTAGTTTCATAATAGTATTGAGTACATTAGATACTTGCTTTTCCATTCTTGTGTTACTTTACTAAGAAGAATGTGGTTCTATCCCATCCAGGTAAACACAAAAGATGTAAAGTTTCCATCTTTTATTATGGCTGAATAGTACTCCATGGTATACATATACCACAGTCTGTGAATCCATTCATGGGTTGATGGGCACTGCAGTTGCTTCCACTTCCATGTTTTGGCAATGTGAATTGAGCTGCAATAAACATTCGAGTGCAAATGTCCTTGTGGAGGGGAACCACAGTGGTTCAATCTTCTACAGCAAGGATTTTGGGGGGGGGACACTTTTCAATGCAGATATCTGACCTCTACAGTGTCCCCCTCCCTGCGATCAACCAGTAGCAACAATAAAAATGTCTCCAGATGTTGCCAAATGTTTCCTGAGTGGAAAAATTCCCCATAATTGAGAACTGGTGCTCTACAGAGACCAGAAAGCAGAGGTATTTATATGATCGGCATATTCAGTAAGGTGTCAACTGAGCAGGCAAGGGTCAAGACAGCTGGTTTTTCTAACTTTTCAAAGCTAGTCCCCCAACCCCCACTTCATCATTCTTTCCCCTTTGTCACTATTTATTTCTTCTCTTTTTCTTTCCTAGCCTGCTTCTCCTTTTCCCCCATTTCCCTTCCTTTCCCCCACCTCCCTACCAGTGCCTTCTTTCCCCTTTCTTAAGGAGATCTTATAGGGTAGCAACAGGAGGAAAGATCAGATTCCACCTGATGAGAAGGTGAGTGATAGGGGGTGATGGGCTGGCAAAGAAGAGGACACAACAGGCTCCCTCCTTCCCTGTCATCTTATGAAGAATTGCTCTTACCCAGTTTTTTCTTTTTTAAGAGTTTATTAAATTCAATCAGTGAGGGGGGAAAAAGAAGGAGAAATGAAAAAGAAACTATGAAGTCTTGAGGAAAATTACTTTTTTAAGGGTAAGTAGCATGACAATGGCAGCTGATAGAGCAAATTAAATTCTAACTGCACCAGTGATTTGCTAGATAACATTTTGCTAAGTGTTACCAAGAAAATGCCTTCTTGGGGATATGAAACTCAAATTCAGAATAAGCACTTGTCAGTTGTGGCATCTGATTCAATTAGGTGAAATTCATTAATATAAAGAGAAAAAGGGTCAGATGGAAAATCAAAATTTGTGAAACAGATCCAGAGCATTTTTATAGAAAACAGCCCTATAACATCTTCAGAAAAGCATATATTTATTTATGCTTTTAGAGCAAAAAGGAAGGAAAATATTTCATCTTTTATCTTTTTATCAATGAGCAATCATAGTTGTGGATAGAAATGATTCATTTCTTGTGACATTTGAAATACATGCATAAAATATGCTTCATCTCAGTGAACCCAATACAAAGAGTGCCAGTGAGTCATCCATCCCAGGCAAAAATTTTTAATCACTGGAACATAGCTCTGTTGTCACAGGTAGCAAGATAAAGCTAGCAACAACTACAATTACTTTATGCCAATTTTGCACATAAAGAATTTTGAACACCAAAGGAAACCACCAACCTGGACTTTCCAGTAACTATCTAGTTATCCTTAAAAAAAAAAAAATAGTAAATTGGATGCTATAAAATGTTCTCCATGAAATATGTATCACTCAGTTAGTAGATCATATCTTTTAAGGCATTCATACAGGGCTGGTTAAAAAAGTTTCAAAATCTTATTTTCCCCAGATGCAAACAAGTCTGCCTCATTAGTAATCAATTACCAGCCAGGTCAGCCCTGATAAGTCATTAATATATACCTTGTACTGTCAAATCCCATAATTGGGTACCACATATCCAATAAGCCACCAGGTGCTATTATTAATAAAGGCCTCAAAGTTTCACCAGGATCCATATTGTGTAATTGAGTCACCAAATGGGGTAATTTTTCATTGCCTTCCAAGTTGGCCTATGATAGATCAACACAAAACAGCCAGTTCTTGAACCCAAAGGCAGAGTCTCACTGTAGGGCACATCATTAGCATCAATTCTTAACGCTTTACACAGCCTTCTCCCTGTAGGTTATTAAGCTCTGAATAACTTCAAGAGATCTATTTTTTTGGAACTTCCTAATTCTTCCTCTTCAAGGTACAAGATTTCTAGGTCAACAATGTTGTTATTCAAATGACCATAAAGAGATTACATCATATATTAATTAAAAAATTTTTAAAGGATGAGTTATATATGTCAATTGAAATGGAAAGAGAAGATTAAAGAGAGAAATTTTAGCAGCTCACAATCAGCAAGAGGGCTAAGTAGTAAGAATGGTAAATAGCTCCCTCTCCTCAATTTACTGAGCTGCCAATTACTCTGCTCCAGAGAATCTGGAACATTTTATTCGTTCATGCATTTACTCAATGAAGATAGATGATCCATCCATCTACTCATTCTGTCATTCAACAAATATTTATTGACCAACCAATTAGCAGGCCCCTTGCCAGACCCTTTCATGAAAAAGACTTCACTGATACATGGCCCAACATGGGTATATTTTAGGGAAGGTGAGAGCTTCCAAAAGAAGTGGCCCCTCTACCTGCTCTCCACCTGCAGATCATGGTCATTCTCCATGTCTCAGAATAAAAGCCAGTTCCACAGAAAAGCCTCCCTTGAATGCTTCCATGCAGTTGTGGGTCCCCTGGCACTCTGTGATTCTTTACACATTTGGTATTATTTAAGTCATTACTTTCACATTGTCTTTAATGTCTGTATTTATTACTAAATTGTAAACTTCTGATGTACTCACTATAGTATTCCTTGTACTAAGCACACTGCCTGGCACATAGTAGTTGCATAATTGTTGCTGACTGATTGATTGCTGGCGCCGCCACTAACTGTAGGAGGCAAGTACCAGTGGGATGGCTTAGCAGCAGCAGAGTTTCCTTAAACAAAGGCTTTGACTAAAAGTTATGGCTTTACTATCCATAAAACATCCTCTCTAAATATTCTCTCCTCTCTTGTCTCTCTCGCTCTCTCTCTCTCTCTCTCTCTCTCTCTCTCTCTCTCTCTATCCTTCCCATACCAAACATATATTTCCTGCAGGTGAAATGAGATGGTTAATATAATGTTCAAGCACACACTTAGGGACTGGTAAAGGGTTTGGGACATGATGTGTTTATTGTCTTCTTTGTCCACTGTCCTTCCCAGAGTCTAAAACGGAGCTTGAGGAAAAAAGGAGGTACTCAGATAGTATACTTTGAATAAATGAATGAATGAATGGATTAAATAATTAATTATAGAAAAGTTATGCTCCTTTATGCTCACCAATGACACTTTACAACTCTGGAAAAGAGAGGACTCAAGTACAAACTAAGGACTCTTAACAGGGCACAGCACATCAGGTTCCCTTCCATGTTTTCCCATTAATCACTATCATTTCTGGCCACACTGGGACCTGGGGCTTCATGAAGAGACTACATTATAGAAAACAAGAGCACTAACAGTTAACATTAGAAATTGCTTATCATGCAGGCAGAGTGAGCTGCCTTACTTGCATTATTTGATTTGATTTTTATAACTAAAATCACACCTGGAAGTGTTGTTATGATCACTATTTCCACAATGAGGATCCAGAGAGGTTAACAAATAGACCCAGTTAACAAATAGAAAATGTGTGATTCAACCCACGTCTGTCTGGCCTCACAGCTCTCTCTCTCTTGACCCCAGAGTATGTGCTTTCTTCTAAAATAACGGTGTCATGAAGCCAAGGCTACCTTATAAGGCTGTAGAACCTGTACACTGCACAAGTCCACGAGGTCCTGTTCATACAGATGACAATAGGAATAATGCCCTCTGGATTTGGGCACTATGGCATAGCCACTCAGTCTATGAGGGGATAAGACCACATGACACAAAGCTATTGTCTTCATCCTTGGCACAGCTTCAATACTTGCCTCCCAAGGGGAGCTTGGAAAAAGAGTGTTACTGCCACTGTCTCATCACGCCCTTCCGGTGATTACTCAGCATGCCAACAACAGTGATGCTCAGGCTCCTGATACAATTCTGTATTTTTGTCTAAATCACCTTGGCACAAGAGCCTCGTGCCCCCACCCTGAAACTCTGCCCCATATTATGCCCATCATTACACATTTACAATAGATTTCATTCAACTCCAATGGTTCTCTGGTTAATTTACAGAGTGCCAAACTGACCTTTCCAAATGTGTCCCACAGCACAGCGAGAGTAAGGGAAATTTACTACCATGAACCAAAAATATGCTACCTTATAAAATATGGGTTTTCTTCATGGCTTGATTTGAACTTCATATCAGCAAGTGCAGAGTGGTTCAATGATCATTCACCATTTAAGGAAGGGAAAAGGCAGTTCAGAGGCCTTCAGGGGCCATATTTCATAGCCGTATCGGATGCTCATACAGGTGATTAAAAGCCTTGCAAGCAGTGGCTAGTGCAGGGCCTGCTGGTCACATTCTAGAGAGAGAGAGATGAATTTCACCAAAAGGGAAGAAGCTTGGGAATCCACAGGCACTGGAAAAGTTGGTACAAATTTCCCCAGTGAATTCACTTGAGAAGAAAAGGTTATCAAGCTTTTCCTTCCTTTTCTGGTCTGTGTTCTTTCATGAAAATCCATCAAGGCCCTTTTAGCACACACTTTTCTGAGCAAAGATATGCCTTTGATGATATTTGGACTGACCCCTCTATCAGGAGGCATCTACCCTCTGGGGAGACTCAGAAACAAGATTAGTTCCGGGACAACCAGAGCATCAGTTCAAGCATTGGCAGAAAATGACACATGAAACTCCAGAAAACTGCAAGGCGTAGATCCTGGAACAAGCTGTGAGCACCCTTGGCCTGAATGTGCAAGGGGGGACATTACTGGTACATAAAAAGGGCAGTGGTATACAGAGGGGACCCTGTCAAAAGCCATGACCTTCAGAGGAGGGCTCTGCAGCCAAGGAGGAAGCTAGAAGAATGAGTCCTATGGGCTCACTCTCTTCCGTGACCTGATCTTTTGTATTAGCTCCCATTGGCCCACCCCAACCAACGGCATTTCAGCAGAGGATCCGCTGATGTAAAATGTCAAGATCAGCCTCCCAAATAATTCATAAAGTCACCCTCCAGGGCTAAAAAGTAGATATGGGATGTGAGAGGGAGTCACAGGAACACATCCAGCACACCAAGAACAGTTTAAAAACCCACCTGCCTCTGATTTAGTGAAGATCATTTGTCTATGCACACCAGCCTGACAGCAGTACAGATAAATTTCAGTTATACAGCCCGTGGCCAGTATGATATGAGTTTTCTTTGAATTTGTAAAATGTTGCTCTCATAGTAAAATGTAAGAAGGTTCCTATAACTTCCTTTATCTACCATATCATCATCATAAACTAAGCTAAATTAGTAGGGTGCAAATTAGAGATTCAGATTAAGATCTTTCTGACCCCGACGTTCAAGTTCTTAACCACCATATCAGTCTGTTTCTTTCTTTGAAACCTCTACAACACTTTGTAAGGAACCTGATACATAGCAGGCCTCCACATGTTTGCTTTTTGGAGAGATGAACGGAGGAGGGATGGGTGGATGTAGTCTAATGAAACAAAACCGTAATTTTCTATCTCAATTACTGTTTCCTAGGCCAGATTCTTTTGACTTGCTTTATTAATTCATTTTATAATCAATTATTGGACCAGCATTTTCTTCATAATCTCAAAAGACAGAAAAGAAGAAGAACATACAGAGAGTTCTTGGGATTGTCTACTAACCCCCTAGAAAAGAGAGTTTAGTGGTCCCTGTTACTCTGATAATATACCTGTGCTAGAAGGCTGTCTTTTCATGGAGAGGTAGACAACAAGGTAATTTTACTCAGACTATGGGTGGGCAAAGATCATCTATCTAAATAAGAGCTTGCCTAAGGTCCACTTTATCTGTCCTTCTCTTAAGGCCAGTCATATATTCACTTTCAGAACTATGAATAGTGTCCATTAAGTCTCTGCTCCAAGGACTTTAGTGGGATAGGTTTGTGTCCATCAGCAAAAACCTGATAATGGGAAGAGTCTTGCTTGTTGTTCCCACCGTGGTATAAATTATGGATCAGAGCTGGAGAATGTCCAGCGAGCCCCAACAGAATACCCTTCACCTTTCTTCATGCTGAAACCAGGCCTCTAGGGTAATAAAAGCACAATCGAATGCCAGCTCGCACACAATGGTTGTTATTCCAAACAAGTGCCTTGTTCCAGTCTGCCAGAGAAGTGGGAAAGATTATTCATTTAGCTCTAAACACAATTTATTTTCTGCACTTGTTTCAGTTTGATTCTCTCATGCTTTATGCTCCATAATAAGTTTATCTTCTGTTCTACTTGAATCACTGACACCTCAGGGGCATCTCTTGCAAGTTCAAGAGAGTGATGATGAGCAACTCAAAATGGAAACTTGTTCAAGACTCTCAGAAACAGAATCCAACCCCAGGAAGCAAAATGTAATGCAGAGCCTAAAGCACATGTGGCAAGAATCTGAGGTTTAAGAGATCACAGGGGCGCCTCTGTTCAAACCCCTTCTATGCAGGTCTCAGTGCTTCAGCTGGGCCGGAATAACTAAGGCATTCTGATGGGGCACTGGAGGCTGGTTTGTGGCTTCTCCAACTCTTGGATTTCTCCACCTCTTTCTCCCTACAAGACAGCAAGCTGACCACGTGATTTCCCTGAGGTCTCTGGCGCGTTCACAACTCAAGCAGGCTGGGCTCTTGTGGCAGAAAAGAATAATCACTATGCAAGATGAGCTATGGCTGGTGATGGTTGAAGCTCATCAACAAAACCGGAAAATACCCCATGCACCTTCTTAATCAGAGAAGTCAGGTGGCTTAGCCAAATTCCCACAGTTAGTAACAGACCCAGAAAAGAAGTCTCCTGAACTTTAGTTCTGTGACCTTTCTCTACTTAACACCCTTATACCTGTTCCCTTATCTTATTTCTTGTATTTTCCTCTTCCTTTTTCACCCTTTTTCCTAACTTTCTCATACCATACTTCATTCTGCTTTTGAGTCTTATTACAGAAAGCAATTATCAGGTACTACAGCATTTTATGTATTTTTCTCTTTGCTCCTTCTAGGAATTTCCCTTGATGTTTGGTGTTCTGCAATTTCACTTAAGTATGTCCAAGTACGATTATTCTTATCCCATTCAGGGATTTATTCCCTTCACAGTTTTGGAAAATTCTCAGCCAATATATTCGAGATGTGCTTCTTCTTCCTACTCCTTCCTCTTTCTGAAAGTGCTTGGACCCTCTCATTCTATCTGTTATGCCTGTCAATCTCTTTCACGGTGACTTGCTCTTTCTCTAGCTCATGAATTCTAGGTATGTCCTCAAATGTGTCTTTCAGTTCCTTAACTTCTTCAACTGTGTCTAAACTGCCAGCTTAATTTGTCTGCTATGGTTCTAACTTCAATGGATTTTCTTTTTTAACTTTAAAAGATGTGCTTGCTTTATTTTTCTTAGATATGCCTGTTGATTTTCCCATTTTCCTATTCTACCTTCATAGTTTCTATCCTTTCTTTCCTTTTGTTCGTCACTTTAAACATGCATAATTCAAAGCATCTTTCAGATTGTTCTATCATCTCAATGCCTTCAGGGCCTAATATTCCTCATTGTTGTGACTTTCAGTTTTCTTTCATGGTGCCTCATTTCCTTGTGCAGAGTATATATTCTTTTATCATCAGCTCATCTGCAGCAGTGATAATCCAGGGTGCCAGGCCGTGAAAGTATTGCTAAAGAGTGATTCAGCAATGCCTTCTTCTGGGAGGAAAATGAGTTTTACCAGAACCTATCTTTAAATTAATCCAACTACTTCCTTCACATCAGGCTGGTATTACACATTTGTGGCAAATCTCTTCTGTATCTCTCAGGAAACATTTTGCTTTCCAATCTTAGGCGAAAAGAATGTTTCTTTTTGCTCCTCTGAGCTGGAGGCCAGAATATGTCTGCTTCTGCCATCAGTGAGAGGGACATTCCTACCAGCCTCAAATCCCCTTTGCACACAGCCCTCTGTTCCTGCCCTTGCCACACATACACACAAGACATGTTGCCTGTCTTCACATGTAATCTGTTCTTGTAGCCACCCATCTCTTACAAGCTTACTAGTCATGCTCACTATTTCCTTCTTTTTCATTCCTGGCACCCAGGCATTTGCTTTCCTTTAATCTTGGATTTTTTTCTTTCCTTTTTAAATTGTGATTTTTTTTAAGTTTTATTTTGAAATCGTATCAGACCTACATAAAAATTGCAAAAAAATTCAAAAGATGCCTGTGTACTTTTCACCTAGAATTCCCTTAAATCTTAACATTTTTCCATACTTGCTATGTCATTCTGTCTCCCTCTCTCTCTTTTTCTATCTACGTATAATCAAGTTGTGATACTTGCAATCCTATAGTTTTTGCTCTTGTTGTGGGAAAAGAACCACAATGACCATTAACTTGCTCCCCCACCTCTAGAACCCGGAAATTCTATGGCTGGGGGGAAAGGATCAAGAACAAGAAGAACAAATATCCCAGGAACTAGGCTGTGTACTTTAAGTATTTGATGTACCTTGCCTTCAGAATAATAGAAAATTATTTATTAGGAGCCTCAGTTTTACGAAAGACAAAAACCAAGGCATAAAAATCACTAAAGCTCACCCAAGTATGAGGTCCACATGACTATGAAGCCAGCATAAGAAACCACATTCCATTTTCCTTTAAACACACTGCCTGAAGCTACTCAGGAAGACATATCCCCAAACACCTTATGTGACAGTTGCTGAGACCTCATAACATTAGTGCGGAATGTAAATAGATCCGGATGGTTGTGCTTCTTCCATCAGCAAGTAATTAGGCAAGTCACGCCTGCCTAAGATTCATTTGTAGACACATTCTGATTCTTCTCTGAGTTTTATACCTGTCTCTTTTGGCAATTAACAGATTCAGCTGAATTTTCTATGACTCACCTCAAAATGCCATATGCTCACAACAGTCCATGAATAGAAAAAGCAGCTGATGCCTCAAGGAAAACATAAGCAAACTCTAAGTATACAAACACTTCTGCTGGGCACATATGCCTATGATTTATTGTCTCTTGCGTGACTTTCATCACCTCTTGAAATAAATAAGCAACATTGAACTAATTTCCAGTGACATTGCATTCATAACAGAATTTCTGCATTCAAATAATAAACTTTATTATCAGAGAGTAAGTCAGAGATAGTGTAACCTTCAGCATCCTAAGTAAAGGACAACAAGTCTAGCTATTGCACATCAAGGGCAAAACTATTGCCTAGTGTTTGGAATGTCATGAACATATCAGGGAAGAACTTGGTTGGCTCCAACTTCATAAAACAAAAAGTTATGACCATTATTGTCCTTTTATACTCTAGTCTTTCCATCTCCTTGTTCTATATCCTTTCCCGGTTGAGTCAGTCCATCCATTGAACCTGCTAGGCACTGCTTGAGAAAGATACCCATCCATATATGTTGACACCATACAAATCTACAGCCTCCCTTGTCTCTAGTCCTTAAGTCTCTGCCTCTCTGTCATCCTTTTCTCACTGGTCAGTTTCTTTTTTTTCCCCATTCCCTTCAATAGCTGTTCCTACTTTGACTGTTGCCCTTAAATCCTTCCCCCACTCTATCCTCCATCAGTAGATGACCTCAGAATGCTCCACACAAAACTTCCAATATGTGGGGCATGACCTCCTTCTACTTCTTGCTTGGGGGAAGAAGTTCCTTTTCTATAATTCGTGACTATTTTTATTTCTTCCAGCTTCCTTGGGATACTTCACTATCAGTCATTACCAGTCTTGGCTAAGCTTCTGATCTTTTTGATCTCCAGCCAGACATTTCAGAAGCTTGCACAAATGCCGCTCTCTTTAAGCAAAACAAACAAGCCAAAAAATCAATAACAACAATAAGCAATATGTACTTCCCTCAATCCTGAATCTTCTCTAATTATTGCCCTAATCATCTATTTCCCTAACAATCAAATTTATCAAAAAGAAGACAATTATACACATCCTATTCTTTCCTACCAGCCCAAGTTCTTTAGCCAAGGAAATGAGTCACCTCTTTTACATCCTCACCTTACTTGACCTTGTTGTAATACTTGAAAATTTTATTTACATTGAAGAATAAACTGAAAGCCATTCTCTATACCTTTTTCCCATGTATACTTATATTGGAAGCAAATACATATGTAAAAAAAAGTTTAATGGAACTGCTGTCACCCATCCTAGAAACTCACGACTGGTATAGCCCCTTATTTTTGCATTTCTTGTTTCACAAAGAAACAGGAAAATATCTTCTTAACAGAAGGACTATCTATTGCCATTGCTTACATGAGACAGAAGTGTGGTGTCCTGAACAAAATGTAAAGGTGCTCACATCATGCTAGCCTCCTACGTAATAGTGAAGAAATCAACTACTTCTTGATGGAGAGAAGGAATGAGAATGGGGCATTTATCTACCTTCATTCATGGTACTACAGCTGCACTCTTCTCACTGGAATATTAAAAAAAAAAAAATCTTTAGCATTTATCTAAAACCATATGTGATCAAGTTTGGAAGATGCCAGTGGGGTTGAAAGAACAGAATCTCCTGCTCATGTGAAAAGTGTTAGGATTTCCTGAAGCAGAGATCAGGTACTGGATTCAGGGGCTTAAATATAGCAGATGTGATGAAAATGAGAAACAATTAAGTAATATTTGAAGACAGACATCATTCCTGGGAAGCACTATCCTTTCAAAGACATTGGATTACAAAGTGCCTCTAATGTTGATACAAGATAGCGACAAAACCAGGTAAAACAGTGACACCTACCCCTTCTGCCCCTCTGTGCACACACACTCCACCACTCTGTGAGATCAAGGAGACCCATTAGAAAAAACAACCACCTACGCCTACGTTTCCACTCTACTCCAGGGTTTTGCTTGGGGAAAACAAACCATGAAGTTCTAAGAACTGGGTTGTTCTGTGCTCATCTTGCCAGGGACTTGGGAAATGGCTGTGCCCTCAGAGTTTGAGCTATGAGACTGGGCCACCCAGCAATGTAACAGAGCTAGTCTGGCTGAAGAGGTGGGACTCCCCAACAGGTATGAAATCTGTTTCCCCATCATGTTCATTAGCAAGTCACAGAGAAGGAGAGGCACTGTTCAACCTGCATTCATCTCCTATCTCCTGGCAGCCCCAATTGCTCTCATAAGCTCCAAAAAAACTGCACGCACAACTGCCTGCTGTTCTCATCTCTCATGCCCTCAGGACCTCTAAGGTCACCCATTTAAGAGTAATTTATTTGTCTGCTCCACAAATCTTGCTCTTGCTGAATTTAGAGATTTGGAAAATGGAATCACCTATCTCCCATGGATGTTATCTGTTAATCCTCCTCATTTCCTACCCAAACACTTCTCACACTTCTTCCCCTCTCTGTCCTCCTTTGACAATATTCCTATTCATACTATTACAAAAATCACTCAGTTTTCTCCCTGCCTCTCTCTCTAATCCTTGAGCCCTCCAATCTGTCCCACCCACTGATGGAAGAATAACATTTCTAAAACCCAAAACACTTCAAAGAGTCTCCACTGACTATAGGATCAAATTAAAACTTCTATGGATCCTGGTCTGGAATACCTTCCACGATCAGTCTCCTACCTGCCTCTCCAGCATCATTTCCTGCTTTTCTCTCCCTTACCCACTTTATACCAAGTCACCCTGGTTTTCCTTCCATTTTGGAAACACACCAACTCATTCCTGCCATGACCTTCTCATATGCTTGGCCCCCTGCCTGCAACCATAACCTCTTTCCCTCACTCCACCCTGCTTTGCCCCTCATCATCTCAAATAGCAAATTCTGGTTGTTGGGGTGTTGGCTTAATGTTGCCTTGACAAAGAAGTCATCTTACCTAAATCACCCCACCTTATTTGTTACCACTGCAACTTACCCGTTTTTTCCATGGCTACTAGAGAAATAGTCTATGTAATTGTTATATGAATATTCATTTATGTAATTATTTACTTAACAGGGGTGTCCAACCTACAGGCTGCATGCTGATTTTGTGAGGACTGCTTTTGCTTAATTGTGGTGTCAAATATCAGGAAAAGCATGAACAGTTTTTTTTTTTGTTTGTTTGTTTGTTTTGATTTTTTTACTAATCAGCTTTCTGTTGTTAGTGTTTGTGTATTTAATATGTGGCCCAAGATAGTTCTTATTCTTCCAATGTGCAGCAGAGGACAAAAAGGTTGGATACCCCTGGTTTGCTAGTTTATTAACTGTCTCCCATTAGTCTGAAAGTTGCAAAAAGTCAAAAAGTTAAAAATCATACACACATATATGTGTGTGTATATATATGTATATATAATTAGCTATATATAGTTTACATAGTTTCTGGTACCTAGTAGATGCCAATACAAATTGGTTGAATGAATGATGTGTTAACTTCTGAGTGAATGCAGGCCATGAACTGTTCACAGCTGCCTCATACCACTGAACCTTCACTGACTATAATCTCTCGGTTAGAGAAGACTCTCCTGTCCATCCTGCCATATGGGGGAATACCCACACAGCTTCCATGCCTTAGTCCTAGCATGAACAGCTCTTACAACTCTTACCTGACTTCCTCCCTTCACTCAGGGTATAGTTTTCAACTCCTTCTTTTATGCTTCATCTCTAATTTGCATAAACTTCCCTTACAGTGCTTACAACACTTACATGCATTATGTGTTTAAATATTTCCACTTAAGTAAATGTATTAAAACCTTAAGGTGAGGACTAGGTCATAGTTGCCACTATATCTCTAGTATCTTTCCCACTGTCAGCCATTAAATTAAGGTTATTTTTGAGTCAACAGATGAATGACTGAATTAGACATCCTTATAATTTTATCTTTTCTTATAGCACATGAAATGTCCTGATGTATAAATGTGAGACAATCTTGTCCATGCACATCATCATTCATTAACTGGGATGCTAGGATGTGTAACAGCACAACATATAGGTTAATATTTCATAAATTACATCTCTTCCAAAAAGCAGTATATGTCAAACTGCACAGGGAAAAGGAGAAACTCCATGAAGAGAGACCAGTACTAAGTCCACTAAGTTTGAAAAGTGCTATGCAAAACTGAGTCCCAATGGTCCATGACCTTAAAATGTATAAAAGGGTAGTTTCAGAGGTCACACTGACAGTGTCGAATGTAGAGATGGCCAAATAAGGTGGTGTTCGAGGAATTAGCCTTTTAGAGATTAATTCTGCACCTGGATATGAAGAGTGTCACAATTAGACCCTAATTCCTTAATACATGCAGTACAAAGGTCCAGCCAGGACTTTGCTTTTACTTAACTTATAGTGCTCTTGCCTCTAATCAGATTGCCCTTAGTATCATCTGTCAATGAAATGATTATCTTTCCTGACAGTGGATGGAGCTTTTACACATATTTCTTTAACATAACAATAGGTAATACTGAGTCCCACACAGTCACCTTAGAATGCAGTGAATTAATTTGACTACTTTTTCAGGTATGACCTCTACTTGGCATGTTTTAAATCAATTGTAATGTTATTCAGGTATTTACATAACTGTGAAAAAGCCAAGCACTTTACTATTTCCAATGTCATTAGTCATATAACATCTTGATCCCCCACAGATACCTTGAGGATAAGACTTGAAAAATATTCATCAGACTCTTCCATTTCCAGCAACATGGTAGATAAGATATCCCCCATTCGACTCCCCTCTCACCCCTGCAGAAGCAACTGAAATGATTGATAAAATACAAGGCATCACAGGGCCAGGCTGGAAAAGGAAATGTACTATACTCCAGAGCCAAATAAAACCAGAACAGTTGGGAAATAAGTGACCATTAAAGATATCTTTGGCCTTACAGTTTCCTATCAACCCCTAAAAAACTTGATTTTTGCTTTGATAAATGCATGGGTCCCAGAAGATAGGAGAAGCAGCAGCCCAAAGTTTGGTCAACATGGAAGACTTAATAGAAGACCATTGCAAAAAGCAGGTATTCAAAGGGGATGCACCACAGCCCAAAAGTAAAACAAAAGCAAAACCCTTCTGCAAAAAGAACAAAAAGAAAAATTACCTCAGTTGACTCTACTGATACTTTGGGAAAAAACCTAAGTATATCCCCGAGCTGGTTTTCACTCCAAAGTCACACCACCAGTGTGGTTTTGGAAGGCATCAAGCCAAGAAATTTAACCTAAAGTAGACTCTTTTGAGCATACTACTGGGTGACTAGCTTAAGAAATTATCTCAGGAGGAGTCTTAATCCAATTTATAAAGTGTTCTCCCAACTACAGTTCCAAGTAAATAGGCACCTTACAATCAATAGTTACAAAGCATGCTAGAAACCAGATACTACAATTAAAAACTAGCAAACTAGGAACAACTAACAAAAAAATAGATCTCCAAAGGCATACACTATTGGAAATAGATTTAGCAACTAAGTATTAATATTATTCTCCCCCAATTTAAAGTATAAATATTAATATCAAAGTTCTCTTTAAGGCACTTGAGATAAAGAAGATCACTACACAATGGCCAATGTTCTGATTATTAGAAAGATACAATATAATAATTCTGAATCTATATGAACCTAACAACATAGTCTCAAAATAGAAAAATTATTCATTTAGAATAAAGAAAAATTTTCAACTTTATTATTGTACTGGAGAACTTAACATAATTCTCTCAAATTGATAGTTTTAGCAATTGGAAAAAATAAGACAAAAAAAGATAAAAAAAAATTCAAGCAGCACAAATTAGCACATTTGATCTATTGTGTGTGTAGAACAATGCATTCAATTAATTGAAAAATACATATTCCTTTCATGCACACACGAAATGTTTACAAAAATTAGCCATACACCAAAGCCATAAAGACAGTCTCAACAATTATCAAAGGATGCGTAAGATGACATTATCTGTTTATAACAAAATAATTTACAATTGATATTAAATAAATAACTAGAAATACTCCATATATTTGAAAATTGAAAGGTATTGAATAATTCATGGATTGAAAAATGAGCAATAGCGGATATTAGAAAAAAAAATACTGATAAAAAATGGAAATACCACACAGAAATGCCAGCAGAATAGAGATAAAGTTGTATTTAAAGAGAAATAAATTCCCTTAAATATTCATATAGAAAAAAGTAAAGTTTCAATAAACAATGTTAAGAATGAAAATAAAGACATAATTACACAAAGTGAAGAACTTACACAGATTAATAAAAGAACATATGATCCAAGCTTATTACAGCAATTTTAAAACTTAAATTAAATTAAAATATTGTAAGAAAAAAGATAGCTATCCAAACTTGTATCAAAAATAAATAGAGGGAGGGGAGACAAGATGGCGGACTGAAGCCAGCTTTCCACAGAGGCTCCCATCCTGAAGGAAAGTTAAGGAATGAAAATTTAGTAAGTAACCTGATGGATTTGAACAGCATCAAGAGAGAAAGTTGAAGAATGCACATCAACCCCGCTGAGGAGAGCTGCGACCACAAGGACACAAACAAAAGGTACAAAACCCATCACTGAGCAGACGGGAGTCCCCCCTCCCCTATCAGATCAGGCAGAACAAACAGGCAGGCAGAAATCAAAGGCTCTCCCACTACACACCACAGGAGAGACCTACTGAAATCTGGACCTACCTCCCCTACTAGGGTGCCAGGGCATTCTCCTAACAGGCATAAAACTCTATAAAACTGTAGATAACCTTTGCCTGCAACTCTGAACTCCCAACCCTCCTTGGGCAGCAATATAACCAGGCAGAAAGCTGAATGGAACTGAGTGCACTCGCACACTGCTGACAACTCTGGGTTCCTGGTGCTTCCCCCTCCCCCACTCTGGGATCTGGAGGCCTGAGCAATGGTGGGGTGGCTGGACAAAAAGCTGAGCGGAACCGAGTGTGTTCACTGCCTGCCACTCAGGGCTCCTGGCACTCCCCCACCCCCGCCCTCACTCTGAGAACTGGAGGCCTGAGCAGCAGCGTGACAGCCAGGCAGAAAGCAGAGTGGAACTAAGACCCATATCAGAGCAGCAGCTCCCTGAGGTTGCTAAGGTCACACTCCCTGTCTCCCTGGGCAACCAGAGGAGAACACCCCTGAGTAAAGGATTTGACTGAAGCATCTCACTGACACAGGAAGATCCCAGGACGATCCCAGGACAGGGCAACTCAGAGAACTGAGACTTCTACCCAGAGTAAGTGCTTTACTAGGGTCAAACAGAAACCAGCTAAAAATAAGACAGATCCAATTAGCCCCACCACACCAGACAGGGCCCCAGTCTCTCAAGCCACAACGCTGTACGGCCCCTCAACAAAGCTC